>JANFOE010001898.1:0-281970 GCA_025667525.1 Glebionis coronaria | reverse complement strand
ATATATATATAATATATATATATATAATATATATATATATATATATATATATATATATATATATATATTATATATATATATATATATATATATATATATATATATATATATTATATATATATATATATATATATATACATATATATATATATAGGGTGAGGTTATTTTCAGAACCAAATAAATGTACAGAACTGCGAGAACCACCTTTTTACTCTTAAAATACACATGTATATTCATCGGGTTAGTTCATTAGGTAGAAGTACACGACATTTCATTATCGTAAGTCACTAGGAACATGTATTCGAGGACCATGCACATGTATTTGTTTTGTATGTATTATAACTATCTTTTCGTAGGATAATATGAAAATACATGTGCACTTTTCATATCGCTCATCATACTCGGACTTATAAGCAATAAAACAATTATTAAATGTTAATTTAAATATAATAATAAAAATACATATGCATTGTTAATAGTATAAAGGTGGTTCTCGCAGTTTCTGTACATTTATTTGGTTCTGAAAATAACCTTTATATATATATATATATATATATATATATATATATATATATATATATATATATATATATATATATATATATATATATATATATATATATATATATATATATATATATATACATATATATATATATTATATAATATATATATATATATATATATAGAGAGAGAGAGAGGGACGTTATTGTGAGGTCCAACCTTAAAATAAAAACAATAGGAAACCGTTTTCAACCTTTAGATCAACCATCATTAATAAGATCAAATTGTAATTAAATGGTTAGTAACTTTATTTACAGTGATGGCAATTTTCGTAAATTAGTAAAGTTAAATGGATATTTTGTTTACTCCATTTTCATATGAAGACCACTATGCCACCAATTTGTTTTTTAATATTTTATTATTTGTTTGTAGGCAATGTCATTTTACTTGTTAATCTTGGCGCATGTTATTTATTTTTAATCTACATTCTTTTTATTTTTTTTAGGACATATATTAATTTAATAACCTTCAAACATGAATTATCATACATACTTCATAAAATTCATACAGGTACTTCTAGTTTTTTTGATGCAATCGTGGATTATCACTAGTTTTTTCTTGACATTGTTTCTTTAATATTTATATTCCTATAAAGGCAATTTTTGTAACCTATAATATTTCTCTGTACCGAGGTTTTTATTTTCAACAAAAGTGATTCTCATTTTTAATATATATAATAATACACATAAATGAATGTGGAGTTTTATTTAGTGACACATAATTTAATTTTTATGTGACACATGTGTAATGTTATTGGATTTTTTGATATTTTTTAGTGACACATTACTACTTAAATATATTATATCATGCTTCGAGTGATACGTATTTAAAAAATACATAAATTTAACTAAAAGTGATACGTATTCGAAAAAATACATGACTAACAAAAAGTACTCGAATGATACACATCCAAAAAAAATACATAATCAACTAAAAAAATCATAGTAACACATACCCGAAAAATACAAAACAACTGAAAAATCAAATGATACATATCTGAAAAATGACACACCCGAAGTGATACATATTAAAAAAATATACCCGAAAAATACAAAACAACTAAACAATCAAATGATATTTCACGCGCATGCATATCACCGCAAATATGATCGATGAGTAACGTTGATCGGATGGAAAATCAGATCAGGTGGTTGGGTAGTCGGAACCGCAAACTTATCTAACATCGGCTAAACTTATGGTGCATGTAAGGCGCCATTTTTCTTGCAGATAATGCCAAGAGGAAGTCTTTAACTTTCATGGATCTATTTCTTATATATTAGAATGAAAGAGACATATATTTGATTTATTATTTTGGAGTGAAAGATAGCGTGGGTTACATATAAATAGAGAAGTGAAACTAGGAGATTAATTAAGCTTTAAAATACCTATTGTACCCTTTTGCATTTTCTTAGTTATTTATAATTAACTTTTAAAATGGTTTTAAATTAAGATGCCACTTGTTAAATTTGTGTTGGTTCTTATTGTTTTTATTTTAAGCTTGATACTTACTTGAACGCAAATCTATATATATATATATATATATATATATATATATATATATATATATTATATATATATATATATATATATTATATATATATATATATATATATATATATATATATATATATATATATATATATATATATATATAATATATATATATATATACAGGGGCGACTTATATGGCAGAACCCATTTTAGATGTAGAACTCTACAGAACTATTTTGGACCAATAAGAAATTAGTATTATTAAATCTTTTTATTTAATTCAAAAGGGTATAATAGTAAAACACATTTTCACTTCTTTTATTAAATTTTTTTTATTAAAAAACGTTTTTGAAAAAACATTAATTTTTAAAATATTATTTTTTTACTATAGATGTTTTTAAAAAATCAAAGCACGTGCATCTATGTTTTTTTTTCTAATATTACAGTTTTACGTATGTTCTATGTTTAGACATCATTTTTTTTAACGTCAAAGATTTATTAAAGCTAGCAAGGAGCTAGCGGAAGAAAAACCATTACAATGTTATCAAATGAGGATTCTTAAGCCACTCCTCCCAAGAGAAGGACCAATTACATCTATTTTTTACACCATAAAAAAGAAATCGACTTGATGTCTTCCATAATCGCCAAACGGAGAGGAGGTTTATCATCGTATAGGAGACGATTTCGGAAAGTCCAAATTGACCACCAGGAAACGCAAAAAACACCCTCTAAAATAGACTTCAGATTTGACCCAATACTAATAGAAGTGAACCAAGAGTTCCAGCTAGAAAATGACGACCAATTGTTCCAATCCAGATCCCACCATCTACATAAACCTCGAAGAACATCACGGGCCAAATCGCATCAAAAAAAAAGATGTTGAACGTCTTCATTGCAATTATCACAAATCGGGCAGTTAACCGTCTCCATTACAACCCCTCTATGAGATAGATTAAGTCTAGTCGGCAGACGATCTCGACATGCTCTCCACATAAAAATGTTTATTTTAATAGGAACGGAATTCACCCATCTCGTCGACACGATCGAAGAGGGAAGAATCAGGTCGTCGATGAGATTCCGAATGATCTTGACACTAAAATTACCATTATCGGCAACATTACAGACCCATCTATCTGGAGCGGAAGAAAGGGAAACCATACCTGTGAAAGAAATTAAATCGTTCAGCTGGGATAGCTCAATAGCACCACGTGCAGGTCTCCGAAAAGAAGAGTCCATCTGCATCGCCATTTTACTAGACACCGAAATATCCTTTTCAGATTCAAGAGCGTAAACACGAGGGAACAACTCGCAAAAAGCCGAATCTCCCTTCTAAATGTCTGACCAGAAGTTTGTACTATTACCGTTCCCTATCCGTTTAGAGCAAAAAGACATGAAATCGAAACCTTTAACCTTTAAAGAGTTCATCTCCCGTAGAATAGAACACCAATTCGAACTGTAACAAACCGGATGAGAATTAAACTTAACCCCAATAAATATCTTGAATAACATGATACCATAAAGAGCTATCTTGCGACACAAATCTCCATACCCATTTAAGGAGGAGGGCACGATTAAGGGCGTAAAAAACTCGATATGCCTAAACCTCCTTTTTCTTTAGAAGCTAAAACCTGATTCCATGCGACCCATGTTATTTTCTTTTCCGACGGATCAGCCCTATGAAAAACTGTTACGAATGGATTCCATTTCTTTAAGAATACCTTTAGGAGTTTTAAAGATAGACATGTAGAATAGCGGTGAGGCACCAAGAACAGACTTCAACAAAGTGAGGCGTCCACCAACGGAAAGAGTTTTAGTCTTCCATTTGGAGAGACGAGATCTGAGTTTGAGAGTAATATTAGACCAAGCCTTATGACGAGCCATATTTTCCCCAACCATGATGCCAAGATATCGAAAATGATTCTTCATGATCGAACATCCAATAGCAGCAGCTGCCAAACTTACATCAGAAGTGTGTACCCCTACACCTAAGAGCTGACTTTTGTGAAAATTAATTCGTAACCCCGATGCAAGATGAAAACAGTGAAGAACATTTGTGAGACCGCGTAAGTTATCATTTGACCATACTCCTAAAATCAATGCATCGTCCGCATAGAATAAGTGAGAAATGGAAAGAGAGTTGTTAAGACGTATCCCCTTGAAGATACCGGCATCCACCACTCTATTAAGCGAAAGATGAAGCGATTCCATCACAAGGATGAAAAGTAAGGGAGCCAAAGGGTCTCCTTGTTTGAGACCACGATGAAACTGAAACTCATTTGTGGGACTTCCGTTAACCAAGATAGAGGCCTTAGCGAAGCAGAACGTACCTTGAATCCACTGACACCATCTCGAACCAAAACCAAATGCCTTAAGGACATCGAGTAAATATTCCCAGCGAACTGAATCGTACGCCTTGGCAAAGTCAACCTTAAAAAACATAGCTTTTTTTACATCTCCTTTTGCACCAATCCAAAATCTCATTGATAATAAAGGGCCCGTCTAATATATGTCTACCAGCAATGAATGCCGACTGGGTATTGGAGACAATATCCGAGATTACCATAGCTAAGCGACTTGCCAAAATTTTTGATACCACTTTATAAATACCTCCTATGAGACTAATCAGCCGATAATCAGAGACATGTTTAACATCAGTAACCTTCGGAATAAGTGCGATAAATGAAGAGTTACAACCATTAGAAAACACTCCATTAGAGAAAAAATAATTCGACCGCTTGACACAAGTCAGGACCGATCAAACCCCAATACTTTTTGAAAAATTCGAACGTGAAACCGTCCGGACCTAGGGACTTATTTTCCCCACAATTCCAAACAGCCTTGTGGATCTCATCACGCGAGATGTTACTCTCCAAATCATATAGCTGGTGGCCTGACCCCCATTGGTTTCCTGAACTGAGTAGTAAAGTGATCAAGAAAAGCTTCCTTAATAGCCGTAGGATCCGTTTGCCATAGGCCATTGACAAAAATCCCTCTAATAGAAAGCTGAGACCTTCTCTTATTAATGATTCCATGAAAAAACTTTGTGTTCTCGTCACCCTCGATCGCCCATTTTATCTTAGATTTCTGAAGAGCGTCAACAGCTTCAATGGATCTAATATCATGAAGTTGGCGTGTAAGATCTTGTCGTCTAGCCAAACGAGTCTCAACAACCTGTCCAACGTCAATCTCTTTGTCTATAGCATAAAGTTCATCAAGAAGAACCTTCTTAGAACTATTCAGATTTAAACGCTTAGCTTTGATCCATTTTCGAATAGAGGATTTAAGGTCTTGAAGTTTCTTCTTAAAACGAATCATACCATTTCTATCTGAATGAGAAAACGATCTCCATGTTTGATCCACCATATTATCAAACCCATCGTAATTAAACCAAGAGTGATAAAACCGAAATGGAGTAGGACCAAAATCCACACTAACCTCATGAAGAAGAATTGGCCTGTGATCCGAAAGATACCGGTTAAGAAATGAACCTGAGATAGATGGAAAAAGGGATACCACTCCTTCTGATATTAAGAATCGATCAAGCTTGCTCATTTTTGTCGCCGACGGATGAGCCCAAGTAAAAGAAGCACCTTCCAGTTTAATATCAATAAGACCCGACGAAGAGATAAATTGATTAAAAAACCTAGCCTTGGAAGAGCTAAAGCTGGAACCACGTCTCTCGGCTTTAGATCTGACCTCGTTAAAATCACCCATGAGAACAACTTCGCCATTCCATCTTCCAAGAAGAACCAATAGGTATTCCCATAACTCTCTTTTAAGAGAGTTTTGTTGAGGAGCGTAAATAGTTATAAAAAGAAATTTAGTATTACTCGGAATCCACGTCCCATAAACAGCTATGAAATTGTCCGACACGGTAACACTATCTTTTTTGAAGAAACCTTTCTCCCAAATACATAGGATCCCACCAGAAAATCCTAAAGACTCGCTATATACGAAGTCGAAATTCGAATTTCCCCACATGAATTTCACGTCCATTTGAGAGATTTTCTCCAATTTTGTTTCTTGAATCGCTAAAAAATTAAGATTATTTTTAGATGATAACTCCTTAATCCACTCCTTTTTAGTCTTGTTACCAAGACCTTGAATGTTGATAGATAAAATATTCATCTAAAAACCGAATCATCTCCTTGGTTTCCAATAATGCTCTCAATATCTTTTTCACACCACTCCATAGAAAACCCCATAGCTTGACCTACCTTGATAACTTCTTCTAGGACACCCAAAACTGATCCACCTTTGGAGTCTACTATATTACTTCTGAATTCATTGGAACATTCCGTTTGAACCTATTATGGAACATTCAGGTCCTGTGCATTATTCTGAGAAGTACAATCATTTTCCGTAGGACCGTTATCACCTCCTATCTTTTGAATATCACTTTTCTCGTTATTGGGAGTATAACCAGGGGGATGGGATAAAGATGGACTAGATCCGTGTGGTATTTCATCGGACTTTTTCTTATTCAATATATCATAAATGTTAAACGGATCTGCTGACTTGCTCGAGACACCATCAGGACGCTCAGGTGAAATATAGCTATCTCCAAAAACTATTTCAGCAACACCTTCTATATTACTATTGATGAATTCACCTTCCTCCTCCCCACTAGCAAATGAAAGATTTTCATTAGATCTCTCGCCATGAACTAAATCATCATCTGAAGAGCTTACATTTTCCTTGTTAACAGAAAAACTAGGGTTCCAAGTAAACAACTCATTTGCCCGAAAAATGTAAATCTTACCTTTAACAATAATCTTGAATGATTCCAAGATAGATACAGGGGATTTAGTAAGAATACAAACCCGTTTGCGACTATAAGAAGGCGCAAATTGGTCTTCAATGTTCAAACTCTGACCCCATTTTTTTCCAATTTTGGAGAACGTATCACTTGTCTAAGCATTAAGAGGTACACCCTCGATATCTACCCAAGCAATATGCTCGTCGCTTAAAAAATCACTCTGAACTTCTTGAATAGTCTGAAACCATGAATTTACTCCAAGGTGATTCATTAGGTTCTTTTTGATTTCTTCCTTTTCAAATTCGAGAAGAACCCACAATCCCCCCAGATATTTTAGTTTGACATCAATAAAGCCTTCATCATATAAAATAACCTGGAGATTAGGAATGGAGCTAGCATCTATGACTTTTCCCATGACATAATTAGAGAAATCCTTTTCGACAATACAATTCTCGTCTATAGCCAAAGCAGGTATATCTAAATTCAATGATTTGAAATATACCACAGGGGATGTGCCATTAACCGCATTCGCATAGGAGCGACTAGAGTCATTAGGATTTCTGTATCCCAAATCGCCACTACCTTTTTCTAGGACATTTGGATTACCATTAAAAGGCTTATAGACAGGTTTATGAGGTCTTTCAAACCGAACCTTGTTAGCAAATAGGTGATGACGGCCAATCCAAATAGTGCACAAGTTCTATAATAATCTATCAAGGTTAAATACCTTAATGAATTGAACAAAGGCGAACCTTTTACCTGCTTGAGATTTCTTACGAGGAATAAAAACATCGACCACTGTACCATACGAATTACATTCATTCCAAAGATCTCGAGAGGTGATGTTATCGGGAAAATTGGTAACAAAAATGGAATGTGAAATTCTTTTTGTATGATCTTCATAAGACGAGTTTGATTTCTTCCTTCTGACATTGACCCAATCAGTATCCCCCATTGATTGAGATAAGGTTTGGATTGAATGGAGCTCAAAATCGGAAAAATGAAACGGAAAAAAAATGAGAGATGGATCTAACAATGGTGAAGGTGAGGAAAATTTGAAGGGGAAGGAAACGGAAACGGGGCTAGGGGGCGATTGATTGGAGTTTAAGGGAGGTGGCGGCAGTCGCCATGATCGGAGTTTATGAGGTTGATCGGAGTTTCAGTTTCATCCAAAAAGAACTTCTTAACTCGTTACATTGTTTAAGGATTTTTATGTTTAGACATCATTGTTTTACCTAAAAACTATAATTACACATACGTGCAAATATAAATTGCATACATGTTTCTAGTGTGAACACTTTACAATTCAATATTAAACGAAAAACCATAAATGTTATCCATATGAGCTTTAAATTTACAACAAATCAATACATAACTTTACACTAGATAAAATACAATTCAACTAAAAAAGTATTCTTCTCAAATTCATTATGACATATGTGAAGGTCTTTTAAAAACATATATGAGCGCCTTTCGAGAACATATGTGTACAACTTCTAAAAATAAAAGGTCATTTGTTGATCGTCATCCTCTGACGCCGTCTTTTGTATCCGCACTGAAATAAATATATATAATCAATAACAAAAACTAGTTATATCAAATTATGTTAAATTAATTGTAACACTAGATAAAATGATACTTAAACAAAAACATGTAATTACGAACAAAAACATGTATGTTCCGGACAAAAACATGTATGTTATGAACAAAAAACATGTATGTTACGAAAAAAATGTTATGAAAAAAACATCTATGTTACGAAAAAACATCTATGTTAGAACAATGACACAAGTTTTATACAAACACGAGTGTACTAATGTCCAGACAAATGCACAAATACAAACAAAATTCACCTATCACTATGTAATACATGATGATACCAATTATCTAGAATCAACAAAATTCACATTCGGTCACTATTTCATAAATTTATACCAACCATAAACTAGCCATAATGATAAGGCTACCTAGAAAATGTACATTAATGATAAAAAAATGTATAGCAACGATCAGTTGTCTAGATGATATAAATGATCACTTAATATCAAAAGTTGTTCCAAAGTCATTTAATGGTCTACTTTTTTTTGAATAAAACCAATTTAATAGCTAGCAGGTCAAGTAGAAAATCACATCATTACTAAAGAGCATGAATATTAGGCCTAGTCATCCATTTTCAGATGTCGCAATAACTATCAGAAAACACTTTTTAAAGATCTTATAATCATCAAATTCAAACAAACACATATGCGAATTTCTATTCAATTTTATTATCAAATAATCAAATCAATAAAAACCTTAAATCAAGCAACAATTAATCTTTCTTGTATACAACCGATCTACAATTTCCGAGTACCACCACAAGCGTAAAAAACCCACTCGTCCTCGTCCTTCATAAAACGCCGCTGCTATCCCCTCGTCCTCCTCCTTCAATAGACGTCGCTGATTTCATCCACCTTTAAAATCCGACCATCGCGATCATTGTAGTTACTATTTTTTCTGATCAAGATCCACGAGGTATTTGGCCGGATCTTGTTAAGATTTTTTTCCAAATACAAAGATCAAAATTTGTAACACCATTTGTGACGGCTGAGAACAAAGGGGTGAGTGGTAGATTTGTGTTGTTGTGAGAAAGAAAGTGGGTAGTGGGGAAGATTGAGGGTGGTTAGGGTTTGAGTAGGAGAAATAAAATTTTGGATCTAGAAAAACATAAGTGACCGTATTTTCTTATCGCGGTTAAAATCAATTGAAAGTCTGATACCCATTATACCCTTTTTAGTATTTTGTTTAGTTAAAAAATAAACCTTCATCTTTTGTTAAATTGAAAATTTGACACATTTGATCTTAACCTTTAATTTAACTTATCTAATGGCTTATATTTACTTAAATAGTTCTACATGGTTGTACACTTAAAATGAGTTCTGCATATAACTCTTACCTATATATATATATATATATATATATATATATATATATATATATATATATATATATATATATATATATATATATATATATATATATATATATATATATATATATATATATATATATATATATATATATATATATATATATATATATATATATATATATATATATATATATATATATATATATATATATATATATATATATATATATATATATATATATATATATATATATATATATATATATATATATATATATATATATATATATATATATATATATATATATATATATATATATACATATATATATATACATATATATATATATACATATATATATATATATATATATATATATATATATATATATATATATATATATATATATATATATATATATATATATATATATATATATATATATATATATATATATATATATATATATATATATATATATATATATATATATATATATATATATATATATATACATATACTAGCATCGTAACCCGCCCAACGGACGGGGTCGTTTTATTTTTTATTTCGGAGGGTCTATGGTTCATGTATTTTTAGTTTCTTGGATTTGTAATTTAACCATTAGTATATTTTAGTAATTGTTTACGTTTAAGTAACCCGATATGTTACTATAATATGATTTTTAAATTTATGTTAAATATAAATATTTAGAAAAAAACTCAATCAAATTTAAAAGAAAAATTCAAATATTTCGAAATAAAAAATTCAAAATTAAAATTTCAAAAAATTCTAAATTTTTAGAAGTCCAGATAATAAAATAAAAGAACCTGAATCTTTTAAAAAAAGTCTAAAGGTTCAAAATTTTGTATAACAATTTTAAAAAAATCCTAAAAATACCGTATATGTTTATTCTTTGAATTAGGATATCCAGATATATATTCTATTGCGTCTATCAATGATTTTTCAATTTCTTTTTCTTTATTAAAGATTGAATCACTCAAGCTGTGTTGTGATTCAACAACTCCTCGTTACATTAAAAAACCAACACGAAATTAGTATAACGTATTGATCACTCGTATAATCTTTGTATAACTTTGATGATGAAAGTAAACTTGAAAATCACTTTGCTTACGTCTACTACTTACCTTGATGGTCTCTATACAATGTTTTTAGACATTGATAAATCGGTTTTAGCCACCCTATAATAGGATTATGATTAAAGGTAGTGTCAACAAATTTCACTTTTAAAAAGCTTAGTTAACTAAGGTTAGTTATGACTATTACTGGTTTTTCAAAGTGTTTTGTCTCCTTTATAACCGTATAACTTTTTATAATTATCAATGGTTGTTGCTAGAAGTTGGTCGGCAAACTTCTTTCTGTGGCAAATATTTTCTATAGATTTAAAATTTTAAATCATTACAACCAAGGTATATAAGAAAATTCACATACTTTCTCTTCAAAAGTATATATGTGTTGAACACGTTGATGAAACAAAGTTTATGTAGATTTTTTTTGTTGGATATATTTTTTTTAGTTTAAGTAGATATATATTGTAACATTTTATCGAGTAAAATCATGTTATCATTATACTGGTGTATCACATGACTATTGAATGCTTATGAATCCTTTAATAGTTTTGTTATAAAAAGTGTGACAAGAACAAAATGGAAGAGGACTAAAAGACAGAGAAATAACCTTGAGAGTGTAGCTTGGAAGGTAGGATAGATATGTGTCGAGTAAACCGGTAGGCCTTAGGCCAGGGAGGAAATAAGTACTTAAGTAGAAGAGGTTAGGATTATGGCTGACTTGTACACATGCAAAAAGAAGCTCAAAAACAAATTCTTGTATGAAAGAAAAACACAGTAGGCAAAAACTGGTGTGCTTATAAAAAAAAAAAAGATACACTTGCAGTTCAACTAAAAGTTAACAATTTGTGCTTTAGTCAACCAAGTAATCTAAGACAAGGAAATGTTTATGATGATTACATTTTTAGTTTCTTGATGCTGGATAAATGTTAATTTCGGAGTTAAAACTGCTAACATTACAATGACAATAAAACAATATCTATGCGTTTCTTAAATAGCAGAATGTAATATTTGAAGAAAGCCTAAAATTCTGGGATTGAATGCTTGTGATGTGTAGAAGCCTTTTATTTTGATGACTCTGAAGTAGAATCACCAAGTTTCTTTCTCGATGCAGCATGACCAATGGGCCAGACCAAGTTCAAATAAGTGCTTTGCCATATGAAAAATTGGAACTGAATGGCACATCTGGTGGATCGAAGCCGATTTTATTTATATCCATGCATGCAAATCCTGTGCATAAGAAATTAGCATAGACCACGTCGATTAAATTCAGATATCTAAAATTTGGAAACATTGTCTACTAATGGATAATATAGAAGTCTATTAAACTTTACAGCCATGAAAGAATAGTCGAGTCAGACTAAGTTCAAATCAAGAAACCGTAAAAAACGTGTGGTTTGCGCAGAAAGCCACCACTTGAGCTCGATATTATTAGGTCTGAATCGAATCCGCAAAACACAAAAGAATGTAAAAACTAATTCCAGAGATACCATGTACATCACAACATTTAGGAAAGCTCAAAAGCTTTCTATATGCTACTTGAATTTGAAGGTACTATACAAAAACATACATCATTGAACTTTTTAACAGCTACCCTATCAAAAAGAACAAATTATAAGGCATGTGCACTAAACTCATATGACTTTATGAGCCAATTGAGCTCATTCTCAAGGTATTCATAAAGATATTTTCAACAATAGCAGAGTTTTCATCTAAAAAACACATATAGTATATTGTACAAACATTATCGAGTAATGTACTGTTTTCAAACCAATAGGTAAGAGTAAAAGAGGCAGTTAAATTTTTAAAAACCGTTGTAAATGCACACTTCTTAACATATGTGTTTTTTGTTGGCTGAAAAATATACTGTAATAGAGAATGATTAAAAAAACCTGCGAATATGTATATAACAGATCAACTCACAGAATAAGTAAGCTCTTAAGCATCTCCATCATAGATGGGTCGTCAGCTTGGCAATTGAAGAACTCGTCATAAATTAAGTTAAGTATGGAAACACCTAATGTATACCAGCAATCATAAGGTTCATTCACCTATGGAAAGTAAACAGAAAAATGAGACAAGAATAACTATTGTCCACGACACAACAGAAATAAGTCAAAAACATTACCCATATGTCAACATTCTGTGCAAACTTATGATAGAAATGGTATCAATGTTCACAAATCATGTGAGATAAAAATTCGTCAAGAATACCTTGAACTTATGTTTAGCCAACCATGAACCATTAAAAGTGGGTCTGCAATTAGGCGAGAGGGCCTCGTTAGGAGTTTCTGCATATGCCATATGAGGAGATGACCAGAGTGGTCTGTTTGTTAAACCTGAGTAAAAGAAAAACAAATACAAATATGATGGTGCATCACTCGGTGTATTTACAGAAGTAATCCAGTCATGAACATCTACCGATATCTAGTAGTAGATTTGAAAGTAAAAGGGGGGCAGTGCGGGTCGGTTGGGTAATGGGTAAAAAAACTGTTTCGAAACTGGTCATTGTTTCAGTATGGTAGGAAATGGGCCATATCTGATTGACATAACCCACAAACACTTCCGGGTCCACTTTTAGAGTGTTTATTAAACAATTAACTCTTATATTATGATTATAAAACAACATAATTACAATAATATGATAAATCTTCGAATAACACAATTAAGGAGATTGTATGCATTATGAATATACTTGGGCAGACTTTCAAGTCATTCTACCAATTGAACAATTTACCTTACTTTTAGCTAACTTTTTTAACCTATGTGAGATAGATAACAACCACGACCGACCCACTTGTACTTTAAGTGGTTTATTGGCATATGTATCTGTAACAGCAGGTGAACTCCATTGTTCATAACACTATAGTTCTATCATATTATAAGAGCTTCAAGTATATACCTTAAATACAGAAGCCTAATAATAATCATAGCGGCATCTGATTTTCTTCTTTTCAGAAGGGTAAAATACATGCTTCACTTTATAATTTACTTTTGCTGTCCTGAGATCTACACCTGCAAGACATAGAAGAACCATCATATAACCGTAGCTTCTATTTTGGTAATCACACAAGTTATCCCAGTATCTAAACTTTTTCATCTTGTATATATTATACTAAATCTAAAAAAGTCATACCATCCTTCAAATCAGAATAAAGACACAAATGACATCGCAATTACCATTCACACTCGAAGTAATTTTCTTAACTTTATGCTCGTTAAGTCGTAATAAAAGAAAAGGAAAAACAATTTCTTCATGTATGCATTATCATGTGGCATTTTAATGGTCAGCGAAGATCAGTTACTTACTTTAATCCAGAAAGGCTGCCAAACAACCCATTTTACCAACTTAAAACCAGTACACTACAGCGGATATTATTTTTTTACAGTATTGAGATACCTAGAAAAACATTGGCTTGCAATTTCAGCGGACTTGATATTTTCATCAGAGTGGACCTGAAAACAAAGATCATGATAATTTGAAGTCAATAGCTTTAAGTCAAACGAACAAAAAATTATAATCTTGCAAAAATAAATATAAATTTATGCGTAACAGAACAGCAAGTACCTTGACAGAGGTTCGTTTCATTTTTAACGAAGTTGATGACTGTTCAGATGTATAACGTTGCTATGTGGTCCCCCAATATATAGAGAAACGGGAAAATCTTCTGCTATACAACTCAGATAAGAATTCCAAGATGGATGGCATCTAAAAAACACAGGATAGACGGAGTTCCTAATCACACAAATCCTGTTCTGCGACCTGTAACATCAAGACATTATTTAAAGAAAAAGAGTGTACTATAAGTGAATATGGAAAAGAGTTGTATAGAAAAGCACCTGACTAAGGTTTCTTCTAATTTGAGGACGCAGCCAAGCAATGAGCACAAAGCGAACTATTCCCCTTTTATGATATACGAACCCATTAAAATTATGAAAACAAATTATCATAAAAAACATATATATACAATATTCCCCTTTAATTATTTACCTACATCGACTTATTCATCATCTATCGCTAAATAACTGGGCTCGCTTATCGGTCTTCAACAAGTGTGATTTAAAGTATATCTTGAAACAGGTCACTGGTCGAAACAGAAAAAAAGATGAATTAAAAAAACACTATGCAGCTAGACACTTGCCAGTCACCGCTACAAGGTGATCAGATAAATGAGAATTATCTTTGTAGCATTGCTGAAGTCCTAACTACAGCTTCCCTTTATCCTTACATTCTGAACCATTCATGTTGCGAGTATAAATCTTATCAGTTGCTGTAGGGAATTAGAGACGGTCTAGAAGTTATTTACATTGTACTTGTTTCTTTTGGTTTATCAATAGGTAATAACCTGAGGGTGGAGGTACAAGAAGGAAAATGCACAAAGGAGTGTGAGTGATGGGGACATTCACAAATACCAAGCCTTTCCTCAAACATTGCAACTGTCTCAAGGGATTGGCTTCGAGTTTAGCTGAGAGTCGATTAGCCGTTCTACTGCCAGTGATCCTTTTGCAGCCCCTGCTAGTGGAGCTGATGATGATGGCCTAAGCTTTTACTACATAAATCGATGCTCTATTGGCTATATGGTGACAGAATCGATTATAAGAAACCAACGACAGAATGTAATAAGGAAAGAAAAGTTCAGGACATAGAAAACCCCACTGAATCACAGGGCGAATGACTATGACAGATAGTAAAAATTAATAGAACTATATTAAAAGGTCGATGTCAATAACAATACAGTGGACACCAATGTAGCCAATTTGAGATTATGTGGAAAAGGGTATGGTTTTCAGCAACGACACAAGATTCTTGGTGCAATGGGACTATGTTTATAGATATATAGTTTCAGTACTTGTAGATATTACTTATAAATAACCTGTGCAAAACAGATTGTATAAGGTCAGAAGGAACTTGGGTTAATAGAAAAAATATATTCAATATACAAAATTTATATTTATTATATTTTAAAGAAGGAAAAAATACAACTTACTGTGTATGAGAGTAGTCCTCTCACCCACCTTGTGTTTCAGTCACACATTCTAAATCTTAGCTAATGGAGACCTGATCATTTTACACAAATATGACCTCTACTGTGCCATAACCATCTATTAACTTTTTTGGTTCAATAAATTACTATCTATGTTTCTAAACAGAGTAAAAGAAAACTGTAAAACCGTATATAGAAATACAGATATACAAAGGATATATTTAAATAAATAAGAAGGTAGGTTTTGTCTCGCCAAGATACAACATATGGGTCAGTTCCGTACAACTGCATTTACATACTACGCTCAAGCTACAGTTTCTCAAGAAATATGTGGTCATACTTGCAATCTCTTCGAAGAATCAAATACTTAAGAACATTGATTTCTATTTTCTTAGATATATTCCATTGTTTCTAGGATCAAAATAGAAATTTATTTCTACTTGATTGTTGATTGCAGAGCTGTCCTAAGAACGACTTGTGCAACCTGTTTTGAGAATGACCAACAGGCTACAGTGGCAAGATGTCTTCAGTCCATGTCTTGGTAACATCTAGTGGGTCCACATCAAACCTATCCTACAAATATTAAGCCATCGCAGCCAGCCGTCGTCTGAAATACATATACAAATTGGTATTAACAGCTCAAAATAAAAAATTGATGGTCTGGTCTATATTCTTTTGGAAAAATGATGTTCAACATATGTAATGGTTGATAAAATTGCACCCGCAGCTCGACCCATAACCATTTGCATATTGACCCAAACCCCGGCCCAAACACCCCTAAAACTTTGTTACAGTAGGTTAAACTTTGTCAGGAAACCCTCTCGTCACTGACAAACTTTCACTATCTAGATCTGATCCAGCATGTTAAGAATTTTGACCCGTTAATCCAAAGTCAGCCAATAGACACCGTGTATAAAAAGATGATTTTGATACATCTACAAAGTAAATACCTTATGCGTATAGTAGCAGGACTGCACGAGTAGCAGAAAAACAGACATAATTTTCTTACCCTAGAGCTAGGTTGAAGGATAGTATTTACACAACCCAGGTAACTATTTACCTGGTAGAGATACCATTCTGTGGCATCATATATCTTGCTATCTGCACAAAACATAAGCACGAGGAGGGTCTACCTACACAATCATTTGCAAAAAAATAAATTGATTAACCTTTTTATAAAGAGATGGTGAATACCAAAAAGGTAGCACGTAACAGTGAGGTTCACACACTCTATGGAATACTCCAAAAAGAATAGGTTACGATGATTCCACCTAACCGTCTCCATCTTTGGTTGGATAAACACAACAAAAAAGTAATAAACGCATAACCATAGAAGCCTGGAAACAGTGTGTTATTCAGTAGTATTCTGCAAACCAAGGGAAAAATTAGATCAAATAATGAACCAAATAAGAGAAAAGAAAAGAAGAAGCGTTGGTGCTACTTGTCCACCAGCCAAAAGACGGTTTAGTCATATCTTTTATATTTCTAGCCTAGAGTGCAACAACATGTTATGTTTTTTAATAGAAAATTAAATAGCTAAAACATTATGCACTTATAAGTATATTACCAGGATGATCTTCCAAGAACTTTATCATGCCATACACCCACACCAACATATTAACTTGATCAAAACAACTTACTGCGTTAACCTATATTAATCCTAATTTGTATGAATGAATGGTTTGCCAATCAAAGAAGTTGTACCTTAAGAGCCTTCAAAGAATTTTTTTTCTTAGCTATTAATTTGATGTAGATGGATATTGGTGGTTCTTCATGATACGAATGAATGATTAGTCATCTCAAACCGTGAAAAAACACACGTAGAAGAATAAATCGTTCCTGACTTTGCATACTCTGCCATAACTTTAATAGAAGTAGAATAAGATATCGAAAAAGACGTAAGATCCGTGTATCATAGAAGAATAAGAACTCCAGATATCGGCTTGTCAACCATACCTCGTTTTGCTGCCATAAAGAACTTTGGTGTTTAAGGAAATCGTGTGTTTTTCTTATGGTTTTGCAAGATACGTATAATGAGAAACATTATATTAGGTTAAAATCTGCCGAATTAAAAAAAAAGATTTAGTTTTCAAAATAAATTAGATATAAACTAATAGCCAATGAAATAATGTCACATAGGATATGACATGGCGCCTTTTATTTTCCTATGTCAAACTTAGCCCCATATATATATATATATATATATATATATATATATATATATATATATATATATATATATATATATATATATATATATATATATATATATATATATATATATATATATATATATATATATATATATATATATATATATATATATATATATATATATATATATATATATATATATATATATATATATATATATATATATATATATACTAGTTGCAAAACCCGCCCGATGGACGGGTATGACTTATTATTTTCGTTTCTCTTTTTTTATTTGGCTAATTATTGTTATTCGCTTTTACTTTTATGTGTTGCTAAATATTTATGTTAAAAAATTATGTTATATGAAGATTTTTTTAAGCATAAGAGTAATGTTTCTGAATTGTTTGTATCTATTGTATCAATAAGTATATTTTATTGTTTTTTTTTAAATATATTACATAGTTTTATATTATCCAACTTATGTTTAGTTAAATATTAGGGAAAATCACTTATAAATGTAGTAAACTTACCACTTTTTATGGTTGTGTGTACTAAACAAATTTTTTTCAATTGTGTGTATTAAACTTTCAAATTCATATTATTGTGTGTATTTTGTGACCATTTTACCCTTATTATTTTCCAATTATGAAGGATAAAATGGTCATTTTATAAGGCAAAATTGTCTAAAAATACACACAATAATCGAAATTAGAAAGTTTAATACAAACAATCAGAAAAAAAATAGTCTAGTACACACAACCATAAAAAGTGGTAAGTTTAATACATTTATAAGTGTTTTTCCTTAAATATTACTAATGTACTATTAAATTCCGTAACTCTTATAGTATCTTCATGAGCCAATCCAACTATGAAGTTACCATAAAGTATCTACAAATGAAGTTGAAACCAAAACACTTTAGTGTCGATATACTATTTCCGTCTCACATTAAGTGTTTATATTTTTAATGTACAAAGTTTTAGATGTATAGTATATTCTTACCAATATTATTAGTTATTCAAATGGCAATTGTATCCTCATTTAATACAAAAAAGACAAAAACAAAAGTTAAAATATGGACCACATATCCAAGAGCAAAAATTGAAAATGATTATAAAAATTTATTCTTTTGTTATAGTGGACACTTAATATGCAACAATCAAATATATCATTGTGGACACTTAATATGGGACCGAGGTTGTACCAAACGATATTTATTTATCACATATAAATCTCTACTTATAAAATCAAGTTAAATACTCCCTCCGTTTTATAATTATAACCAATCGCTAAAAAACACGCAATGTAATAAAAACATAACTTTTTAGCTTTCTCTATTACTTTTTACACAATGACAATTTTAATTTTTACCAATTAATTTACAACTTTTTTATTGTTTGTAATAATACATTTAAGTGAGAAATATACGCTAAACTTAATATACAATCCTTATTTATTTTTCGGCATAGATTTTAATTTGAAACGTCCAAAAATAATATATTGAATTATAATTATGGGAGGGAGAGAGTACGTATTCAATACTTACGCAATATACTCGTATGGATAAACACGATAATAGACATGGAAAAACTTACCATTATTCTAATGGACCCATCATACCGAGTTCCAATTTGTTTGTATTCGGTTAAATAAAAGTATTCTTTTCCTTTCTAAAAAATGCAATTCCACATGTTATGTGCAATGTTTTTGGAAAGTTTCATCCTTAGAAGATAACCTCTTGATTATTTCGATTCTATATCTATATCTATAATATATATAATGAGGTTATTTCTAATTTTAATTCCGATCTTAATCTCGAACATAAAATTAATTAACTTATCTTCAAACCAAAAATTAAAATAAAGAGATTAAATCTAAACCATTAGATCATATTTTGTTAGATTGATCTCACTTATACATTTTTTAACAAACTTTTTCTAACAACTTTTGTAACAAACTATTCAAAAAAAAACTTTTATTTTTAAACTAAAATACGTTTCTATCTATTATTATTTCTCATAAAATAATTTTACCATATTTTTAAAAATTTCGTATAGTCAACCGGTACCCGCCGCTGCATTGCACGGGTACATGCTAGTGTTTCTTACAGCGTGCAAGGAGTGACATATGAGTGGTTTCAATCTATCTCAAAATAAAAGCTGACAAGAATAAATTCAACACCAAAGAAGAAACTTGTATGTGAAACATTTTGAAATTATAAATTTAAATGACCCAATGAATTTTGACCAAAGAACAATGATAAACTCAGAAAAAAAGTCTCGTTAAAACTTGTCAGACATGAAAAAACTAACTCATACAAAACTTTATGCTCATTGAGATATTTACTCATACGCGTCAACCTAAACTTACATGTGTATAAAAACTGGAGTGTTACAAAACAGGAGTAACAACCATCTCAATACCCAACATGTGTATACCATTTTTTTTTGTTATTTTTTAACCAACTCGCGCATCCTGTGCACAATGCTTTTCTCTCAAGAGGGAGTCGATCGAACCCTTTACCCTTTGAGGAAGAAAACACCTTGAACCTCTAGGCCAAATGCCCTTTGGTCAAACTATAAATACACACACCTCTTAGGATATAAAGACTTAGATGCATTTATAGTACCTGTTAAAGCTAATTGACACTCTTTACATATGTACACGTTTTATCGAAACGTTACCTTGCCCTAAACCTAAGTCAAATCCAGATCATGATCCCTATGTTCACATGATGCATTCCAATAGATAAAAGAGAATCATAGATACAAATATGGGAGTGTAGAGCACCAAGGTCAACCTATTTTTTCTCCCCTAAAAACAATCATTGAAACTCTTAGGAATAAAAGATGCAGAACACCTTTATTCTTACTGGTTTTTCCAATATCAATTCAACCACTCCAACTCAAAATACTAATGTATTTTTCATTTATTCACGTCATAATGGTATATCGCTTGTTAAGGGATAAGAAGTTATAAAAAAACCCACAAATAACCAAAGGGTTCAATCCAGTTACGAAATATAAAGTATCTTAGGAGATATCAATGCAAAACCATTCACTTGAAATCAGATTCTTCATTCAATGCTCTACTCGGACTATCCTGGTTTAGTAGCAGCAAACCTTGCTACCGATGTAATCGATTTCTTTAGCAAACACGCCTGATGACGTAAAAACGTGGTAGTAGTAACTGATGCAATAAGAAAACGACATTAATATTTACAAATATTACAGTAACTGAAATAAAGTTGCACTAATCCATTGTTTTTAGGACCATTGACCCTCAATTAACTTTAATTTAGCATCACCTAAATAGCTACGTCGTCTTCAGCCACCTCAAGGAAAGGTTGCAACTTTAAGGATTTCTGTACTACAGCATCCCATGAACTATTAAGAAATTAAAAGTTGCTTAAGGTACTTTTATATGTTAAGTACGAAAGAACTAATTGTGGCTTGTTTATGTAGACTTTTTACCAATTTATATATGCCTGGTCGATTTTGGTTGCTTTCTAACTAAAATGGGTCATAATAAAGATATATGGGTTAGAAGTAGAACATGTCAAATGGGTTGAAACTCGAATAAACAGTGTGACAAGAATAAATAAGTTTGTAGGGATGAACATGGACATTTCGACCTTTACTCATAGTCATAGAATTTTGGTCTCAAGCCCATGTGCATTTGCTCACCTTTGCGCAGTAAGTAAAATGGTTTTAAATTTCAGCTTAGCTCAAGTATGGTAAATCAATCAACTTTTTTATGCAAAATGCAGCTTATTTTATTAGTCGCTAATATCGTGCTTATTAGGCTTAAAACCTTAAAGCTTTTGATTTGAAAAAACTTATAAGTTTTCATCAAGGTACTATAATCTACTGTCCAACCACCGGTTCACATTCCTACAAATGCAACCGCTGTTGGGATGTATCAGTCTAGTTTCTTTTGCAGCCTTGAGTAACGATGGCCTGGAATCACTATGTGTACGTTGTTCCTGCATGTTTAATAACCATTAGAAGCGGACACTAAACTATCACAAAATAATCGAATTAAAAAATAACCATGGACCTTCCTGGTGGCGTCGCTAACATGTACATCGTTTCACATAAACATATTATTAATTTAAAGATACCTTGGATTCAGGAGTGTTCATCTCATGATATTAGTCTGCAAAATCCTCGTCTTTTGCTTCCTGAATTACAGCAATAGATAAATTTTAAATTACAGATATTAGATAAAAGGTTAGCAGACGAACCGAGATCTAAATTCTTTGACGGGTTTCCACTTGCGAAAATGATGTCGTTTTACACAATAAAACAAGCTTCGTCAGGGGTGCATTCGTCTTATGGACCGAACCTTTGAAAATGCCATCAGCCCAAATTTAAATATCTTAAACTTGCTCGTAGCACATTCCAAGTCAGTATATGTGTATATTTTTAGATCGTGGGTATGCATTTGCTTATTTCTAGGAAGCACTTCATTGTCCTATATACTGAGCAAATCATTATGATGACCCAACAACAATTTTAAGAAAAATCATCTCATGTATTTATCATTTGTATATCAGTGGACATATATAACAATTTCTCATCATGTATCTTTTAACCTTTTGAAGATCGTCATAATTGAGTTGCTTCTGGATCATCGGTGCCATCCATGGAGAACAGCTCTCCATGATGCAATTCTCTCCAGAAAAATGAAGATTGCACTAAAGTTTGTAGAGAAGATGGGTTAGAAATTAGTAATGACTTTGCTGCCTCTCCTCTCTGTCTTGCTACTATAACCGAAAAAATAGAATTAGCTAAAGCCACGGTACAGAAGTTCAACATTTTCCTCTTTGATATGTCTTAATAATAACAAATACACCATTCCCTTGAAATAAATACAATTAATTTGGGTATTGCAAATTAACAATGCTAATACAGAGTCGACTTATAAACAAAAACGTACGGTGGCTAAATGTGGAAAAAAAACCCAGTCACGGGTGATAGAAAGACTCAAAGATATCACACCGTCAAACTTGATTAGTCAAGAGGCCAACTCCCTTCAACAACCTCTTGCAAACCTTATGTTGTAGTCACATTTCATCTAGCTAAAAGCAAGTTCTATATAGAAACTTATTCAAAAGATACGCAAGCAGACATAATGTAAAAATTTGATAGAATCATACCATGAGAAGTTCCTAGTATTTTGACCATCAGATCAGACATAGTTTCCGAGCTTGCTTCTCTGAACGCCAGCTGGAACTTGTTTTGCAATATCTGACGGTGTTAAAGCTGTTGAAGGTTTAGGAGTCAGCTCAGTAGTACTGACAACATGCACCTGGATGGCAGGAACCGGTGCTAGAGCCTCTTAATTGCATTTACTGGTCTTTTGTAAATATCCGTTACACAAAAAGGTAGTCGAGTGAGCTCTGTCCCCCCACCACTTCAGACAATACGACCCATGATTTATGCTTTTAACTTCTATTACCATACCCTGTTATCCGTGATAATGAAATAAATAACGATAAGCTCAGTAATAAATGAATACATCAAATGAGATTTAGATGGGAGTCCAAACTACAGAGCGCACATGAATATTAATCTAAAAATAGCTACACATGTTCTTTTAAGTTACGTAGAATTATCCTAATCGGTCATGCTTCAATCTTTTTATGAAAGGCCGGTGACTTTTATAGTGTTTATTTTTTCGTAAACATAAGGAAAACTAAGCAATTCCAAACACCATTTTAGTGTTAAGTTGAAAGTAAGATTAAATAGGCTGTGTTTAGCGCATCTGTTATAGAGCTGATACATGTCATGAAAACCACATACCTAAGGCTGCATGATAACAAAAAAAGTGAAAACCATGGCTACCTGCTTGATGCTAACTTTGTGAGGCCTCTTTCCAGTAAAACAGCCTGATCATCTTCCTTGGCGGCGTCAAGTTCCAATTCAACAAAACTATTGTCAAAATGGTTGCACGAGTAAATGAACATTAGAAGATACTATGACATCCAACATAAGCATACGCCTCTTTAGTACTAAATGAAAATTTAAATTGGTATGGTCGGTCAATACAGTCAAATAATAAATGCCTATATGGAGCATCTATCATATAATGTCAAGGACAAACTAATCTGTGTTACGGTGTTACCGTACAGAAATAATATCTAAAAGAGACTTATAGTTTAGATGGAGATTAAGATTTCTTTTATTCTAGCCACTTCGAGTAAATCCATGAAACAAATATAGGAATATTCCTAAGCATTTTTTTCCTCCTTTCTGTCGCGGGGACAGGCACGTCTAGCCTATATTTTCAGTTCATCGTAAAATCAATTTTTTCCCTCCTTCCTGTCGCAGGGAAAGCATAGTGGCAGTATTCTACATTTTTAAAGGACATACAGCAGAAAGTGCACCCATAATGAGATAAAGCAAATCAGAAGTCACACTATTAAGTAGGGGACACATGCCTTGCTTAAGTGGCATTACATGGCATTACAGATTAATAAAAAAATCACCAGCTTACCTCGTACCGTTGTAAACAACATGTCACAAAAAGTTTAACTCGTATGATTTTCTTTTATTAGTTCATCATAAATGATTAGAAACTTGCAAATCTTCATATTAGAAATGAATATAACTTGATCCCCAGCCAAATTTGTGTGAAGTACGTATGTATTAATGTTAGATGCATACATGGTAGAAGCCTGTGTTCTATTTGCGTTCTTCCACTCTTGATATGACAACTTCGGTAACCTGCGGTATAAGCAATGTTTAGTATAATTGGAAACATGGACAAGATTATGTCGGTAGCAATGAAGTAACGGAAAAGACTGACTGGGACACTTACATGGAGGATTTAGCAAATACGCAAACCACAAGCCAACATGCGATGAATTTGGTGCAATATAAACCTGAATAAAAAATTGTCATCTTATGTTCTATCAGAACACAACACAAAAGACACAAAAAATAATGTCCAGATTTGCTTATCAACTTATTCTAGAATCTAAGGGGGTGTTTAGTTAGGCACATATGACAAGCTTATGGATTTTAGATAAGCAGGTGTTGCCCATCTAAAAACACATAAACCATCCCTATTAAGCAGGTCCGAAAACACTAAACTATTAAGCAATTGATAAGTACCCTCAAATAATCACGAAAATTAGCAGCCTGCTCCTGTTATACGGAAGCAATCAAAAGGGATTGAACTTGCTAATTAAAATCTGTACCCAAACACCCTGATAATTATAATACAAACAGATAAATTTTAATGAATACATCACAAAATCATTATAATACCTCAAAGAAATCACTGTATATTCTAGAAGTCCCTGACATCTAATATTCCTGAATCATGTGTTTTTTTTAAACAAATGTCCGATATTCAAGAATCATGTGTTTTTCTTTAAAAAATTTAGGGGCGATTGATGAAGAATTAGGGTTTTTGTTGATGGTAATTAGGAACGAATGAAAATTAATCGGTGATATCATCGAGTTTTATGATACCGATTTCTAGGGATTCAATTTAATGTTTTGGGTTCGGGATTTTGTTTTATTATATTAATCGGTGATGATTTAAAGTCTTATGATATCGAGTTTTGGGTTCGGGATTTTCTAAGCCCATGTGCTGACTGGGATTAGTGCCCTGATTGATGACGTGGCAAATCCCTCCTCTTATATATAACGTAAAGATATATATATATATATATATATATATATATATATATATATATATATATATATATATATATATATATATATATATATATATATATATATATATATATATATATATATATATATATATATATATATATATATATATATATATATATATATATATATATATATATATATATATATATATATATATATATATATATATATATATATATATATAGGGATGGGTTCTAGAGAAAACCTTCTATTCGTAGAAAACATAGAAAACAAAGTTACAAGGTAGATTTCGTAAATATGTCATAGTTTAGGGGTAGAAAATAAAAATTGTTAAAAAGCGGAAGGACTATACTTGCCAATATTACAATCATAATCTTATCAACAATCGGATCTCATCCAAAGCACCGAAACACACATACGTACACTCCGATCTGCATCCCTTCCAAATCGCGACGAGATCTTAATCCCTTCAAAAGTTACATATGACGGTTACGGCGGCATATAACTGGAAGACAAGAGATGAGGCGGTGACCAGAGTGGCGAAGGCGGAGTAGGGTGGTGGTGGTTGTGGGGGAAAGAGGTGAGCTACGAAGAATCTGATGGTGGAGTGGTGTGTTTGGTTGCGTTTTTTGTTATGGCGAGTGAATCTGAGGTTAATCGTAGGGCATCATAAATCTGAGGCTAGTGCAGCAATTGAAAAAAATATAGCAAAATTGATTGAGATTGTAGAATGAAATGAAAAAACAGGGTATGTGCTTGAATAATTAATTAGGCATCAGTTTAAAACTATTTTAAGGTATCAGTTCAAAACAGTTTGAGGGCATCAATTAAAAATGTTTGAAGGTATCGGGTATTAGATTATCAGTTTAATCTGGTACGACTCAGGTTCATATAGTGGCTATTAAGTAGTACTAGTGTGTTTATGTGTAAATTATTAGACGATTGAGGTATTGCACATGAGATATTAATATATGATACAATAAGCTATCTTAAAAGGGCCTGACTCTTGCATATTGGCCATTTACATCACAGCGTTACAATTTTGTCGAGGTTATCATAATGACTAATTAGAAAGGCATTATCTAAATTACGAGTTTGTTATGCAGATTATTTTTTATCGAAGCATCAGGAAAAAAAGGGATGGAGTCTGATATATCCTTTGTTTGACTTAAATCCAAAGATATGATGCTAATATGTTGTATTAACCAAAGCTTAATAGGTCTAGTGGATGTTCTATATGGTAGTATTGATCAATATTATAAGAATAAAGCAGGCATCTCGCAAGAGCAGGTAAATTTCTGACATCTCTACTTACTTAATTTGTGGTTTTCTGTTAAATGCAAAAAGAAGGTTTATTTCCTTCTATATGTTATATAGAATATGACGTCATTACTTCTAATCTCGGAAAGTTTCATGCTATGTTTCTGATGATGGAGTTGCTATGTTGTCATGTGAATCTTTATTCGAAATATCTGAGTTTTCTAAGAAATATAACATTCAACCCCGAGCTTCTAGATGGTACTTCAACCATAATTGATTACTTACTCACCTGCTATTCCTCAAACTATTCATTCAGCACGGCAAATCCGCGTGGAACCAAAAAAGGACAACAAATCATCAAACAAACGCCCATATCGACACCAACTAAACAACCCTTTTTGACAGGAAAAAGCCGCAACCAAATAACCTTATTCTGACAGTAAAAATAGCAATTAAGCCCCTATTTTGACAGCAAACTAAACAACCCTTTTTGACAGAATATCAACATCCAAACGCCCATCTTGACAACATTCACCCATGTTGACAAGAAGAAAAGACCCTTGTTTACAGCAAACTAGACAACAATTTTTGACAGAAAAATCAGCAATCGAACACCTATTTTGGTAGCAAATCATGCACCCATTTTTCTCAAATATATATATATATATATATATATATATATACAAATTTTGACAGCATAATGTAAACTATTTAAAAGTTTGTTTTTAAAAGAAAATTAGCAACCAAAATCACCCATGTTTTGAAAACAACAACAAAAAACCATCACAACAAAAAAATATGTGCACTCAGTAGGTTTTTAATTACATCCGTGTGAGGTACTCTAGTGCATCTGTTTGAGTTTTTTTAGTGCATCCGTTTTGATATTTTGTGCATCTGTTTAAGGAAGTTTAATGATCTTAATAATGCCACATTTATCTAAGGGAACTGAATAAAATCAGTGATATCTTTGGGAAGGAATTTCTGAAACCATACATTGTCATCACAAGAATGGCTCCTTGATGCCATGAATATGTACTTCGCTTGTTCATGTAGTGGTGAACTAGATCTGGCTAGATTGTTCTAAATAAATCTTTTTTGGAACGAGTTAAAGTAGTTTGATTGGGTGGGGTCGACCATCTTAACACTTTCTTGTCCATCTATGATTGTTTATATGATATTTATAGTGTTATATATGATTATAGAAGCAATTTATTATAACCCTAATCTAAATCTTTCAAATGGAACAATCTAGCAGGTTGTGTGCATTACAAGTAGATAAGGGCTTAAAAGTAGTGAGTTTTCAAAAGGTTATGTGATTGTTGCTATTCTAAGAAAAAGGTGACTAGTAATGTTAGGACGAATCAAAATAAGAAGGGTTAGGTTGGGCTGACTGGAAACACTATGTCCATATTTATTCACAGATTCACATATATCTGTATCTAGGCACATACACATGTCTGACAATGTCGGATATTTTTAGGCTACTAAAGTCCTATTTGCTGGCAAGTGATTGGAAAAAAATAGCTACCTATCATTGTATTCTAACTTATTACTAATGTTTTCGTATATCTATCTGCAGATCCCAACAGACCAGACATGCATACTAAATTGTTTAAATACTTGCTAAAGTTGAAGGCACCAGGGATTGTGTATGTATCATGTAGCTGTGCCACATGTGCACGTGGCCTTGATGTTATGATCATAGTGGGGTTGATATTCTGGTTAGACTGTCATAATGTTTAGAGCTTATCCAAAAGTAACCCCAATGGTACATGCTCCACTCATATATAAACCTTGTACAAGCTCAGTAATATATTTTTCTCAGCATATAAAATTGTATTTTTAGTCTTGTTTGGATATTACGTGAAACTATTTATAAACTATAAAACCTGTTTTTTATGTTCTTATCCCACTAAAATAAAGTGACCTAAGCACTTAAACTAGTTATCTGCTAAAAGTAGGCATCTAACCATCTAAGGGAGTGTTACATGGACTAGAACGTCATAGTTGAATTAACACCTTGAAGCAACATATATATGATATGCGTAAAGGATACTCACAACAGGTTATCATATTAGGGCATCAATGAGGAGTGTTATGGCATCAATGTGTATTAATAGGGAATCAATTGAGTATTGTTAGTGCATCAATGAAGTATTTTGTACAGCTTTTATATCAAATTTCTGATTTAGCCCGTTTGACCCATTAAGCGATAATACTTATAATGAGTTGTTTATTCTTGCTTTGACTCTGTTGTTTTATAAAAGTCCACTTTCTACAATTAGATCGACATTTTAATATCGGGTTTCAAAAGTTAGATGACAAGTGAGAACTAGATTGAATATAAGTTTGTTTGTCTTTGGACTTGGGGGATGTTTGTTTCAGCTTATATAGCCAGCCAATGTTTGATTTTGGTTTTGGGCTTATATTTCATAATCTCACTTTGTAATACTTATTTTTAAGCTTTCTTGCTTAAATAAGTTCATTAAATAAGCCACAAAAGTGTGTGTATGAAACATAGCCCAAAATGAAATAAGCCATAGGTCGGCTATATAAGCCGAAACCAACACCCCTAACCACTGGGAGGTTTTCTTATATGATTGCACCTTTTGTTGTAGACGTGTATTTATTAACCAAGCTGCTTGCGTATACTATTATACTAATTAGATTATTATATTCCAGTTTATTAAGAAATCAGTCTTCTCAACATTGAATTTACCCGACACAAAATATGTGAAAAATCAGTTAAGGGACATGGTGGTAAGTTTAGTTTAGAGGTATTGAGTTTGAATCTCGCATTTTTATATTCTCGTGCACAACTTTGACCTAGGGTGTGATAGAAGACGTAGATATTTGTGCATTTTATGTTGTCGAGTTGAAGATGTGTTTGAATAATTTGCCTGAATGTATGTGATTGTTATTTGAGAGGGTTTGTTTACATGACTTGATGCAACCTTTTGATACAGTTCAGGTTTCCTCCAGTATCTAAACACGAGTCTTAAATTTTTTTATCAGTTCTGTGGAAAAGCCATCATGGGGTTAAGTCTTCTAAATAACCGCTTGGTACAAGCTGTGATTCTTTCTCATGAAATATGGATATTGCTCTTTATTGTGTAATATATATGTGCAAAACATACTTGCCTTATAGTTTGCATCTTTTTTCTACAGATGGCGAATATAGTATTGAAGGGGTGCTATGGCTAGAATTTGGATGCGTTGTTAAGGTTATAGATTAAATTTTTCTAAAGGTAATTTTTTTTATATCTAGTTGTCAGAGTTTTTAGTAGCTTGAAACGTTTTCTATTTTTTTATGAAATGGGATGTGTGCTAATTTGTCTCTTTCCACATTTATACAGTTCTATACATTATAATGTGTTGTCATCTTACTGCCATGCAGGAAACTCCTACTCAACCTTCACTCGTCACTGTATACTTTGGAGGTAATGATTCAATGGTACCCCACTAATCTGATTTAGCTCCACATGTCCCTCTTGCCGAATAAACTGATAACATGGGAAATACTCATCTTCAGGTATGAGTTTCTTTCTGGAATGTTTTCTGTAAAAAATATGTGAAATCACTCTTGTGGTAGACTAGCTCACTGTGAGATTTTTGTCTAAAGATCATTACTGTTGGATAACATGTCTTTTACAGCCACAAACATTATTTCAAATGAGATATGATTAATCTAAGATAAAATTAAGGCATTTGTTTGTTAAAATTACGGCATCTGTTTGTTTAATGTTCAGAATATGGCAGTGTGTGAGCTGCAAATAGAAGCAAAAGCAATCTTTTACTAGCAAATTCAAAGTCTATAGAATCATTAAACGGGTGGGACAATTGGCAAGGGAACTTATTTCCAGGATGAAGGTGTTGCAATAATTTCGGGTGAAAGTTTCTAAACGTTGAATAAAACACCATGCATCGTTCCGATGGTGATATTTGATTTCATAACATTCAGATGAGAACAAGTTTGAAATTACGGCATAATTGTGAGATTGGAGAATAAAATGAGAAAAGTTAAGGCATGTGCTAGTTTCTTTATTTTAGGTGTATATTTTAATATTGTATTAGGGAATCAGTTTGCCTGTTTTTAAGGCATCTGTTCAAAGACTTGTTCAAAGACTGTATTTGGGCATCGGTTTAAGACTCTATTTGAGAATCAGTTTAAGACTCTAGTATGGCATCTGTTTAAGACTCTATTATGGCATCAGAGGTGGCATGATGGATAACGGGTCAAGATGGTTCATTTTACCTGTCAAATTGAATTTACCTAGAAACCATCACGTCCTTTATTTCTTTCACTTACTCTTGATTGATGTAACTCAGGAAAATATGCAGTGTTATCAACTCCGGGAAGTAGTCGACAAGAGAAAACATGGATGGGAGTACTCGAAAGATGTGAGACTAATCTATTGTTTTAATATAACGATGTCAATTAGGGGTACACACTTCAGGTTTCATCTTTTTATTTTTAAATGAAAACTAATTTTTGTTTGGTTGTCGGATTTTCAAGAATTGTTCCGTGTTTGGTTTAAAAGACTAAACAGGAGATTTATTTTCATGGTTAACAGTTTTAGATTATTGTAGTCAATTATTTATGTTTTTTACGGCTTTGCTTGTGTTCGAGTTTGAGGTCAAGTTGCTCACAAAACCAGATAGGTATGTCAAAATCATAAAATTTGTTCCAGTCACTTTTATACGAGGGGTTAAGAACTTGCGTTTTTTTCTTTTTACCGTCACAATACTAAATGTATTTTTTTCTTTTTCGCTACAAGTAATGGTAAATGTATCTTTTCAGGGAAAGCTAAAAAAAGTTTCTTAATTTAATTCTAATATTTTGTGCATTTTATTCGATCTGTGTGATATTCACTTTCTGCTTTTTGTGTAGTATGTCTTTGGCTCCATCTTCAAACTCAACTACATCGGTAACTCTTCACTAATGGATCGTTTATAACCAGGTGGGGATATCTTTTGCATGAAGGTTTATGGGACAGACATTGTGCGTGCTTCTGGAAGGGAATCGTCATAATTGACAAGGAACAGTATAGATATTTCTCAAGAGGCTTTGACAAAGCTCTTCACTTGCTTCTGGTCAGATAGCTTTCTTCTATTGGTTTATGTATGATTACTTACGCTTCTTTTTTTATTGACTTTATCGATTTTAGATAAGCTTAAGAGAAGGTTCTCCTGTAATTCGTGCTAAAGCGTTGCATGCTGTAAGTGAAGTTCCATCATAAATCATGTGTTAATTTTTAATAGAAAAATGTCCCTCCATTTTGCTTACTCTGATCACTGTTTCCCTGCTCATCGTTGTGTTGAGAGCAGGTTAGTATTATTGTCGAGGCTGACTAGTATTATTGTCGAGGCTGACGTAGAGGTGTTGGGTGATAAATATGTTTAGAAAGCAGAAAGCTGAAAGCTTTTGAGGGAAGGTCTTGCGAGTCTGTGATATCTGTACGAGAAGCAGCATTGGAACTATTTGGTCGGTATATTGCATCACATCCTAATGTTGCTCTGAGGGCAATAACCATTATAAATCTTTCGAACAGTTTGTCTGATATTATTGTATTGTATAACAATTTTGCAACTGAAAACATGGTGTGCCTTGTGTGTAAAGTTTTTGCATGTAAAGCTCCAATTCTGATCCCAAATATATTGAACTTTATCTTATTCTGGTTAAGCTTAGGCTCAATGATTGGATGCCGCATGCTCTATCGAATGTTGTTAAGCTCTTATTAAGCTGTATAATTTGCAAGTTTACTATAATTTTTAAGCTATTCGATTTGCATCTTTACTTTTTGTTAAGATGTTATATGTTAAAACATTAAAAAAACGTTGACGCAAAAAAAGTCAACAGAAAAAAACACGATAGTATCATTAGGTAACAACGCACCAAAACACAATTCCAGAAAGAAAAATACTCGCAATTAGAGAAAAGCAAAAATAAGCAAAAGACACGCTATCAATATTAGAAGTTTAGAAAATTTACAAAACCAGCCCTTAGAAATTATAGGAAATGACAGAAAGGCCCCTGGACTTTAGAAATTAGAAAAGGGAAGGGAAGGAGTTTTGATCCAACGGTTGGGAGGAGGTTTTCTAAGTTTTCTTTTGAGATGAAGTTTTCTCTTGATCCCATCTCTCTCTCTCTCTCTCTTTCTATATATATATATATATATATATATATATATATATATATATATATATATATATATATATATATATATATATATATATATATATATATATATATATATATATATATATATATATATATATATATATATATATATATATATATATATATATATATATATATATATATATATATATATATATATATATATATATATATATATACATATATATATATACATATATATATACATATATATATACATATATATATATATATATATATATATATATATATATATATATATATATATATATATATATATATATATATATATATATATATATATATATATATATATATATATATATATATATATATATATATATATTGTGACAATTCGTCAATTTATGGTCGATATTTTATTCTCAAGTATTATATAAAAACATTAATTTTAATGTTATATTATGAATTCACTTATTTTGGGAAGAAATTTGGATTTACATCTTGAAGTAGCATCGACTACGTCTAAACCGGAGGACTTTACGTTACGTGCTTACGTTTACATACACCGTCTTTGGTGACAGTCCGACATTTCAGGAAATAAATTTATCCGTGAATATTTTGGATTTTAAATTTGTGTTGGTTCATAAAGTCACAAATTTACGAGAAGAGATTAAGAATTACATTCATAATTTAACGTCCTTTACGACTAAACCGGAAACCCTAGGTTTACGTATTTACGTTTTTGAACTCCGTTTTTGATGAGACAATTTTTATTAGATTCGTTTTGTGTCGTTGATTCATAATTTATAAAAATGTTGTTCGTAAAACGACCCGAAGGCACGCAAATCGAGAAAACTAGAATCGAGAAATACCCGTAAATTAGTGGGATGAGACAAAACAAGTTTTGCCCCACCCCACTATATGGGACGGTCAAGAGTGTACAACATAACACTCTTGTTGTCAAGTATTTACAAAGTTGTGAACACTTGTCCAAGAAGCCTTACCAAACCACCAACACATTAAAACAACTAAACACTAAAACAAGCAACTCATAGTTAAACATGCAAAACAACTCACTCTCTCCTTTTTATCTCTATGTTGCCGTCCACCACCACCACTAAACACCCTCATTTGATCAATTTTAACCACAAACTATGTGTTATCTACACATATGATGAAGAACCTTTGAAGCCTTGAAGATTGGAGGTGATTCTAACATTCAAAGAGGAGATTTCTTGGTGTCATAGGGCTGATTTCCCACAAGGAGTTTATAATGATTGGTGGACTTGAAGATGATATTGGTTTATCACAAGTTTTGCCATCAAAATCCAAGCCTTGTTCATAAAAAACGCATCTTTTCATCACTAATGGTGGTATAGAGATTGTTTCTTCCTATCCTCTTGTTATTTTGATTATGTAATCTTGTATTTTCTTTTCTATTGTATATGTATATAATGATATATGATGATAAAAATGTTGTGTGGGGATCAAGTGTTGATAAACATGGTTAAAAATATGGAAAACCATATGTAAAAAGGTTAAAATCTTGCTAAATAAGTTGGCTGTAAAAAAACAGTAACTTACCATATGATAAACAGATAAAATGGCAAAGTGGAATCAATATACAGTAAGTATTAGGTGTTGTACACATGTGAGAGTTGTCCATGCAATGGAATCTTTATAATGAGTGAGATATGATCAAAACAAAATTAATGTATCAATCTGAATAGTCTGTTTTGTAAGGACTGTTAGGGATACTTAGACATGGATTGAGCAGTAGCTAAAGTAAGTTATTTATAGCACATAATATGAAGTTTATGTCATCCAAAAATGAGCTTCTATCTCCTTGTAGAACTCAAGATATGATAAAAATGGTGAAAGTGAAACTAAAAATCAGATTTTATGAATTTAAAGTTTAATAGTATTATAATAGCACTCAAATAAATATAGTATAAAATGTAAATTAAAACCCACTAACTTATATATTACATTTATATAAGTATGTACAATAATAAATAAAAGGGACATTTTATAAAAATGTTAATTTGGTAAGTTTTATAAGTTATAAAACTATAAACATGATTTTTACGTCTTTTCGGCTAAAACAGTAAAATTAACGTTTTCGTCAATTAACACTTAGATGGTCGGACCCGTCTAATGTAAACTTTTTATAACTCATATACTGATATATAAGTACATGTTACAAGTAAAAACTGATAAAACCCGAGCTTTATAACATACGGACATTAACGGGCCAAGTTAGCCTTATTGGACTATTAATCCAACTAATTTGGCAAAACACTTATAAACTTACTTATTGGGCTTAACCCACTTGGGCCTAACTTGTAAGTATAATAATGATATTAAAAGTGTAAAATGGACTAATATAAGTTAATGGGCTTATAATGGGCTTAATGGGCCTTGATAAGTAAATAAGATGAACTAGTGAAACTAATATAAAAGTTACCAACACATAACACTAAAAGGGGTAAATGAGAATGTACAATCCCACTTGATCATAATCATATTTATAAAGTCATCATATGTATACATAATTGTTATTTTTGTAAAGTCATTGGACAAAAGTCTAAAACCGATTACTGTTTGTCTAGGTTTCCGTGATTGAAACACGTACCGTACATCCATATCATCGATAATCAGCCTTTCCCAATCAACGTGAGTTCATATCCTCGCACTCTTTTAAATTTTTTTATGAAATGTTTTATAAACCCGCGAGGGAGATAACATGTTAGTTTTGATAAAATAGGACACCATTTGTCCCGATTGTTTGTTTATTGATTTGGACCCGAATGATTGTATGATCCGATGAATGATTATATGCCCCGATGTATGAAACAAAATGGATTATTAAAGTTAGGTTATGTCTCTAAAAGTCCCATTAGCATGAATTGTGAACTACCGGGATTTGGTAGACGCTTATGCATATAATAGTACTATTTAGGGACGATCACCCCAGTTCGCGCCTTGACGGTTGATCCCCATCGTGCCACATTGATTGGTAAGCGAATTTATGTATGAGAAGATTTCCATAGCGTGATTTTTGTAACGACACACTAATTTAGATGGGAAAATTGAGTTTCGGGTTAGCTACCCATTTTTTGGTATAGTAAGGTAACAATGTCATGCGGCTTATGATAATCCAATAACGAAAATACTGCTATATGCATTGAATTACAATATATCGCCTGACTGGCAATACGGGGTCTTATTATTGATATTTTGTTCGTGTTTTGGTTTTACATAACCATATTCATATAACGGTTTTTATTTAACTCTATACAAGGTTATAAAACGTATTGTATGATGTTTTTATGACATTGGTTCGTATAATGGTTTTGAAGGCAAATGCCTATATTATGATTTTGACAAAGATTTGTATAAAATGTTTTTGGCTTATTTTATGGCCTACAATAAAGGATTGTACAAAATGATTTTCAGTAATAATTTTATACGGATGATATATTAATGGATTTCATTAAACTCTATGAATTCACTCGGCGTTTTCGCTGACCTTTTCTTTTAACATGTTTTATCTCAGGTACTTGAAGGTAATTCTCGGGAAGACGACAAGAATTCATGGCCTGCACTTAAATAACTATTTCCATTCAAATGCTTTGTAAAACTTGTATGAAATACTATGACTTGGGACCTATGTAAATTTGATATTTATGAATGGAAATGCTTTATTATTAAACGACGCGATTTTTAAGCGTTGTCTATGATGTGAGTAATGTGCTATCCCGTAACACCAACGACTCTTCCGCTGTATTGAATTGTATAAATTTGGGGGTGTTACAGTTTGGTATCAGAGCTCTCGTTATAGAGAACGAAAGATTTTTAAAATCAAGGTTTTAAATAAAACATTTCAAAATCTTTTCACTATAAAAATTTTTCTCGAAATGTCTAAAAATCTTTTGACTATAACGGTGCCGAAGAATTCCTGAGTTACTGACAAGGCCAGACTGAGAAGTGTTATTTTAATATATATAACTTGGATTTTATATATATATATATATATATATATATATATATATATATATATATATATTGTAATTTGATTACATGATTGTTTGATGATTATTTTAATACTTATACGAGGTATTTATACGACGTAGATTGTCACAAGAAACCCTAACTCCCCTAGCAAATAAATCGAAGCTACTCCTGTAGGAAATTCTAGCTATTCCAGATCTAAACCAAGTTGTGGATATTTATGATCCCAACAAAATGGTTGATATTCGTAGAAATGTAGATATTAGTTGATTGTAATATTGAAGAAGAATTAGCGAGATTAAAAATGATATCGATGTCATGACGATCTTTTCTATTAGAGTGGAGTTTGACAAAACGTTACCACCTGGAAAGGTGTCATCTGATTCGTTTTCACCCAATTCTTAAATTTGAAATCGAAAGGGTGAATGTTGCACTTGAGGCTGTCATTGGAACCATTACCCAAAAGCCTCATGCCATTAGTACCTTTCCGAGAAGTCTAACTGAATGTGTGAGTCGTTTCATACTAGTAACTCATTTGATAACTATTGATGAAGGAGCTATAGGATTGGAAATTGAGTGTTGTTCATATCGAGCTTTTATTGCCGTTTTAAGGTCTAAGAATAAGGTTGAAAGTATTGGAGAATGAGGTAGGATATCGCCTTGAGTATAAGTTGATTGAAACTTGAATAAAGTAAAAATTAACTCGTATGGAATATAAGATTGTTAAGAGGAAGTCGTTAAGTTCTGTGATTGAACTATAAGGTTTTAAATGATTGTTAGTTTGTGTTAAGAGTCGTTCCTAGGCCATTGTCCAATGACGAGGATTCCCAGTGTCCATGAAATAAATCGAAGAAATCTTCTTCTTACTTGGGACCAGTGGATCTTCTGGGACGGGTGGAACACCTAATGACTCTTGTAGATTAGTATTCATTGTGATATCTTTTAAAAATCACTAACTTAACTGAGACATCAGTTGGTAGGATGAGTTCTTGGAATTGTATGACATAGTGACACGTAATGTGTTACGGTACAATTTGACTTGTTTGTGATTAATGAAAAGACTACCTTTGATTGCCAAACTCTACATGTATCGATGTTATCTATCTTTTATTGCTTCATCCTAATGTTCGCATTAGTGATGCAACCATTAAACAAGTACTCATCTCGAATTGAGTTACGTTGTGGATTATTCTTTTTGAGTGCCATTGAGGTCATGAACCTCATGATAATTGGCTAAGCTCGTTTCCTATCATATTGTAGTTAGTTCTTGGTGAACAACTTTTCATTACTCTTTTGCAGATCACTCATTGTTTTTATAAGATACAATAGTATCCCTTGAGAAAAATTGAATTTTCATCACTGTCAGGACTATTTAATGTGAGATTTATAAGTAATCGTTATTGAAGTAAAGTTGTTTATGAAACACTTTGGAAAACTTAATTGTTTACATAACAAAGAACATCTCTATAAATTCATTTTGATTTTTATTTCATGATTAAGCATGAATATATATATTTTAAACATGATGACCAAAGTTTTGACGAACTGAGTATTGCATCGTTAATCCTAAAATTGTATATAGTTGCACGCCTACATACAATTTGGAAGGCACCATGCAAGACTGATTAGTAGTCACCATGAAATTATTAATAAACACTAAATTTTCTTTGAAGATTGTGAAAGATTAAATTTTATGAGATCTGCAAGAAGTGCAAAATAGGGGCATATTGTTAGGGACACCTACATATGTGCCCATATCATTTATTCTTCTGAGTCGAATTTACTCATCTGTGGATATTGTCTTATTTGACAATTGACAACCCTTTCTTGTCCAATTCTCTCGTGGTGAGATTCTTTGGAAAAGTATTTGATTACCGAGTGTTGATACCCGACTGGATGTATTGACGTTCCTATCATTTCTTTTGATTTCATTTCATTTGAATGACCTGGGTAACGATCCGAGGAACTTTCCAATGCGTACTCAAATTATGAAAACATGGGATATATTCATATTCTTTAATGTTTTTGTCTTTATCTTATTTGAAATTCTCTCTCGTAGATTATGCGTAGACCTTACTCTTTTAATGTTAGCTATGTCTCCAGATATCCTTGAATTTGTGAAGGATTATGAGTTATTATAGTCTTTTGAGAAGTTCACATCTTACCAACGGCAATAAAACTGAAAAGTTGGTAGTGCCATTAGAATGGATTGATTGATTATGACATGATGTCATTGTTTTAATTGATGGGAACTCGAGTGGAATTCTCCTAAAAGATAAGATGTTGATTATCAAAAGTGATCTAAATAATTCTTAATGGATGACCATATCCTGCATTTAGAACTTGAAATTATACCATGAATGGTTATGAACTAAGTCATAGATCTTGTAAACTAGAAGAACTTAAAGTAAATTTATTAAAAGATGTTTCTATTATCTGAAATTTTAGGAGGTATTTGCTGATTAATTACCTAGACTTTCGCCATTAAAGCAAGTTGGATTTGGTATTGATTATATTCCCGATGTTGCACCCGTGGCGTGTGCACTGTACTTCAGCACCATCTGAATCGAAAGAGTTAACGAACAACTGAGAGAGTTGTTGGAAAAAGCTTTTATTCTACCAAGCTCGTCATCATGAAGAGCTATGGTGTTATCATTCCTATATTTCTTGAATTACCGTGAACTAGGTAAATTGATGATCAAAATCTATATCCACTACCCAAGATGATAGATTTGTTCGATCATTTACAAGGTTCTAGTGTATGTTCTAAAGATTTGATCCACGACATGGTTATCATCACCTTCTCGTCCGCGAAAAAGATTATCTATTCCAATCACTACATCCAGAACTTGTAATGAACATTATGAGTTTCACGTGATGTGGTTTGGATTGAGTAATACACATGTAGCATCCATAAATTTGGTGAACCACGTGTGTAGGCTGTAATTGATAAATTCATGCTTGTGATCATTAAAGACCATTTGTTTGTTTCTAAGAATAAGAATGAGTTAATAATTATTTATAGACTGCCCTGAATTGGCCGAACAATGAAAACCTGTACCTTGAGTATTTAACATGTGATTTAAGGCTTAATCCTTTACATTATTTGACCGTGTGATTAATAGAAAATGGAATATATTGACTCTTCAAAATTTAGAGCCATTAAGGCTTTGGGTTTTACCAAAAAGAAAGTGGAAATATGTTTTGACAAATAATTTATCAAAGGATTTTTAAGGAATCATTCCCTTATACCCAAATCATTTAACTAAACTCTTGTTTAAGGGTAAATGTTTGTGTATACCTCAAGACAATCTAAGAGGAATGGAGGAAACCGTTTAAACCAAGACCTGGAATTTGAAACGAAAATTTTTGCTTTTCAACTAAGAAAATTTTGACCAAAGTATAAACAAGGATTTTTCGAACATTCACGAATCTTATTAATTATTTTCGATAAATCAACAAAAATCGTGTTAATTAAATTCAAATTTATTTTGAACATTTTTATATAATTGGTCGAACTAAGAAATTTAAAATTTTTACGTTTACGTTTACGTTTCATAAAAATTGAATATTTATTATTTAATTACTAATATTTGTCGACGCTTTAAACGTCGGATTGAGTAAAACTGATAAAAATAATAGTTGAGACGAAACTAAAACTTAGAAAATATGAAGAAAGAATTTTTGAGTGAATTGTGGACATGATAATTATATCATCAGGAAAGGTGAATGTAGATACTAACACATTATATATAAAGGATAAAGAATCAATTAGGATGTGTTCCTTAATAATGACTGTGCAAAATAAATTGTCGAGCAATTTAAAATATAGCCGATGCTTGTAAAAAAAGATAATATAGATAATAAGAGGGGTTCGCGGATAATGTGAACTATTAGAATTGAGAAGCCGATGACGTTAAATGTTTTAAAGGCCACTTGTGGTTGCCTAAATATGGAGATTTTGAGATTTAGTCATGTTGGAATCTCATAAGTTTAAGTATTCGATTCTTGCCATTTCTGATTAAGTGTATCTTTATCTGAAGAAGTTGTACTGATGGCAAATTATGAATGCAGACATCGCCTCATACATTAGTAAACGTCTAACTATTGCAAAGGTTATCATCTGAATTTGATTCGATTTGGGTCATCGTCGACAAACTGACCAAATCTGCTAATATCATTCCCGTTAATGATAGATTCTCGATGAAGAAATTGACTCTTTTGTATTTAAAGGAGTTGTGTCAACATAGTGTGCCTGTGTCGATCATCTCTATCAATATCCTCGCTTCGCATCGAATTTCTAGAAATTTGCTCAGAAGTCATTGGGAACGAACCTTGATGAGAGTACTATTTACCACCCCAATCGAAGGGACGAGGTAAAGTAATGATACAAAACACTAGAAGTGTTGTTTTATGCTTGAATGATTGACCTTTGGTAATAAACCGTATAATCGTTTTCTTTTGAAGATATTAACATTGATAATCATCGTATTAGGATCGAGATCGAATCTTGTGAAGATCTAAATATAAGAGCACCTGTAGGTGAGAGTTGGGATGAAGACACCCGACATACACCCATTGTGAGTTGGACATGTCTTTTAGGTTTAAGGTTGCCTATGATGACAAACCTAACCTTACAAATTACCCGACTCGCGGGACCTGAAATGATTGTTGAAATTAGGATCTGATTATTATTGACTGCCAGTAGTGGGCAGGAGGTTATGTGAATATGAAATGTATATCTTGAAGTGCAGGATGGGTAGCGAAGTTATGCCAAAAATTTTAACCTTGGAAAAATGAATTGATGATCTGAAAAGATCATGGGAAGTAAGTCCCCGTCGTATGGGACCATTGAGATGATATAAAAGTTGGTTTGAAAGACATATAAGCTGGATCTACCCTATGACTTCAAGGGCTGCGTGAATTATGTTTAGTATATCTAACTTGATAAAATGTCTATCAAGCGAAATTCTGATTACTTCTTGATGAAGTTTAGATCGGCGAAAAGTTGCATTCATCAAAACCCGTGAACATCATGGATAGAGAAAGTAAGTCAACATTATGCCTGATCGTATTCCCGTAGTTATGTTTGATGAAACTCGCGTATTATACTGGATTACACTTGTGAGAAAAAAACGAATGTGGAGGAAATACCCACGTGGCTTTAACTCTATAAGAAGCAAGTAATAAGATAAATCGATCTTTGAGGACAAAGATCCTGTTTTGGGGTAAATGCTGTGACAATCCGTCAATTTATGGTCGATATTTTATTCTCAAGTATTATTTAAAAACATTATTTTTAATGTTATATTATGAACTCACTTATTTTGGGAAGAAATTTAGATTTACATCTTGAAGTAGCATCGACTACGTCTAAACCGGAGGACTCTACGTTACGTGCTTATGTTTACATACACCGTCTTTGGTGACAGTCCGACATTTCAGGAAATAAATTTATCCGTGAATATTATTTTGGGATTTTAAATTTGTGTTGGTTCATAAACTCACAAATTTACGAGAAGAGATTAGGACTTACGTTCATAATTTAACGTCCTTTACGACTAAACCGGAAACCCTAGGTTTATGTATTTACGTTTTTGAACTCCGTTTTTGATGAGACAATTTTTATTAGATTCGTTTTGTGCCGTTGATTCATAATTTATAAAAACGTTTTTCGTAAAACGACCCGAAGGCACGCAAATCGAGAAAACTAGAATCGAGAAATACCCGTAAATTAGTGGGTTGAGACAAAACAAGTTTTTCCCCACCCCACTATATGGGACGGCCAAGAGTGTACAACACAACACTCTTGTTGTCAAGTATTTACAAAGTTGTGGATACTTGTCTAAGAAGCCTTACCAAACCACCAACACATTAAAACAACTAAACACTAAAACAAGCAACTCATAGTTAAACATGCAAAACAACTCACTCTCTCCTTTTCTCTCTATGTTGCCGTCCACCACCACCACTAAACACCCTTATTTGATCAATTTTAACCACAAACCATGTGTTATCTACACATATGATGAAGAACCTTTGAAGCCTTGAAGATTGAAGGTGATTCTAACATCCAAATAGGAGATTTCTTGGTGTCATAGGGCTGATTTCCCACAAGGAGTTTATAAAGATTGGTAGACTTGAAGATGATATTGGTTTATCACAAGTTTTGGCATCAAAATCCAAGCCTTGTTCATCAAAAACTCATCTTTTCATCACTAATGGTGGTATAGAGATTGTTTCTTCCTATCCTCTTGTTATTTTGATTATGTAATCTTGTATTTTATTTTCTATTGTATATATATATGATGATATATGATGATAAAAATGTTATGTGGGGATCAAGTGTTGATAAACATGGTTAAAAAGATGGAAAACCATATGTAAAAAGGTTAAAATCTTGCTAAATAAGTTGGCTGTATAAGAACAGTAACTAACCATATGATAAACTGATAAAATGGCAAAGTAGATTCAATATACAGTAAGTATTAGTTCTTGTACACATGTGAGAGTTGACCATGCAATGGAATCATTATAATGAGTGAGATATGATCAAAACAAAATTAATGTATCAGTCTGAATAGTCTGTTTTGTGAGGACTGTTAGGGATACTTAGACTTGGATTGAGCAGTAGCTAAAACTAAGTTATTTGTAGCACATAATATGAAGTTTATGTCATCTAAAAATTAGCTTCTATCTCCTTGTAGAACTCAAGATACGATAAAAATGGCGAAAGTGAAACTAAATATCAGATTTTGTGAAATTAAAGTTTAATAGTATTATAATAGCACTCAAATAAATATAGTATAAAATTTAAATTAAAACCCACTAACTTATATATTACATTTATATAAGTATGTACAATAATAAATAAAAGGGACATTTTATAAAAATGGTAATTTGGTAAGTTTATAAGTTATAAAACTACAAACATGATTTTTACGTCTTTTCGGCTAAAACCGTAAAATTAGCGTTTTCGTAAATTAAAACTTAGATGGTCGGACCCGTCTAATGTAAACTTTTTATACTCATATACTGATATATAAGTACATGTTACAAGTAAAAACCGATAAAATCCGAGCTATATAACATACGGACATTAACAGGCCAAGTTAGCCTTATTGGACTATTAATCCAACTAATTTGGCAAAACACTTATAAACTTACTTATTGGGCTTAACCCACTTGGGCCTAACTTGTAAGTATTATACTGACATTAAAATTGTAAAATGTACTAATATAAGGTAATGGGCTTATAATGGGCTTAATGGGCCTTATAAGTAAATAAGATGAACTAGTAAAACTAATATAAAAGTTACCAACACATAACACTAAAATAGGTAAATGAGATGTACAATCCCACTTGATCATCATCATATTTATAAAGTCAACATATACATACATAATTGTTATTTTTGTAAAGTCATTGGACAAAAGTCTAAGACCGATTACTATTTGTCTAGGTTTCCGTGATTGAAGCACGTACCGTACATCCATATCGCCGATAATCCGCCTTTCCCAATAAACGTGAGTTCATAGCCTCGCACTCTTTTAAATGTTTTTATGAAATGTTTTATAAACCCGCGAGGGAGATAACATGTTAGTTTTGATAAAATAGGACACCATTTGTCCCGATTGTTTGTTTATTGATTTGGACCCGAATGATTGTATGACCCGATGAATGATTATATGCCCCGATGTATGAAACAAAATGGATTATTAAAGTCAGGTTATGTCACTAAAAGTCCCATTAGCATGAATTATGAACTACTGAGATTTTGTAGACGCTTATGCATATAATAGTACTATTTGGGGACGATCACCCCAGTTCGCGCCTTGACGGTTGATCCCCGTCGTGCCACATTGATTGGTAAGCGAATTTATGTATGAGAAGATTTCCATAGCGTGATTTTTGTGACAACACGCTAATTTAGATGGGCAAATTAAGTTTCGGGTTAGCTACCCGTTGTTTGGTATAGTAAGGTAACAATGTCATGCGGCTTATGATAATCCAATAACGAAAATACTACTATATGCATCGAATTACAATATATTGCCTGACTGGCAATACGGGGTCTTATTATTGATATTATGTTTGTGTTTTGGTTTTACATAACCATATTCATATAACGGTTTTTATTTAACTATATACAACGTTATAAAACGTATTGTATGATGTTTTTACGACATTGGTTCGTATAATGGTTTTGAAGGCAAAAGCCTATATTATGATTTTGACAAAGATTTGTATAAAATGTTTTTGGCTTATTTTATGGCCTACAATAAAGGATTGTACAAAATGATTTTCGGTAATAATTTTATACCGATGATATATTAATGGATTTCATTAAAATCTATGAATTCACTCGGCGTTTTCGCTGACCTTTTCTTTTAACATGTTTTATCTCAGGTACTTGAAGGTAATTCTCGGGAAGACGACAAGAATTCATGGCCCGCACTTAAATAACTATTTCCATTCAAATGCTTTATAAAACTTCTATGAAATACTATGACTTGGGACCTATGTAAATTTGATATTTATGAATGGAAATGCTTTATTATTAAATGACACGATTTTTAAGCGTTGTCTATGATGTGAGTAATGTGTTATCCCGTAACACCAACGACTCTTCCGCTGTACTGAATTATATAAATTTGGGGGTGTTACACACACACACACACACACACACATATATATATATATATATATATATATATATATATATATATATATATATATATATATATATATATATATATATATATATATATATATATATATATATATATATATATATATATATATATATATATATATATATATATATATAGTAAGTTTAGGTACTTGGTAAATTATAGATCATAAAATCATGATTTTTGGATATAATAAGTCTTGAATTAATGTATAATAGATGTTCTTGTATTCTATGTGGCTTAAAAGTAGCCAAAGTGGTCAACTGAGTATAAGTACGTTCATAGATAACAAAGTAAATATGAAAAGGATCCCGTGATCAAGTATCAATAATGACACTTATATTCATGCACATGTAAATGATAGTTCAAAATTCATGCAAAAGTGATATCATATATATTCATGAGGTGAAGTGTACATGTGATGACATAATAAAAAGGAGATTTTTAGGGGTTTTACAATTTTAACTAGTGAAACTATTCACCCCCCATTTCTAGTTTCTACAATTGGTATCAGACCGGGTTGCTCAAGCTTTATGAAATATATTGTATTTTAAAAACTGAATCGATCTATGGAATCAGATGTAGTCTTTTTGTACACGTTTTAGGAAAACGAGTAACTACGGTAAGTATTAGGTAAAGACGTTCGGAAACGTAAAAATCGACAATCAAGTTCGTTCTTGGTGGAGGTATAGTGTTAATGCCAAGAATTAATTACGATATTTAATGAGTATTACCCTTTTGGAAAGAAGGAAAGAAAAGGAAACGGAAACGGATTACGCTTAAAACGGTCGAAAACGCGTCAACGTACGAACGTCAAAATGCGACCAAATAAAAAATGCTAAAGATTAGTTAGCTAAATTTCCTTGAATTCCTCCTCACTCGACCTCCTCTCAAAGTTTTCGTTCCCGTGAACAAAACTTCGAATGATGCTTCGTCGTCTTTCTTTTCCAACTAAGGCACATTTTGCACTTTAATTGTTTGAGTGAATAAAACTTAAGCAATCTTGGAAGATTATCACTACTAGAGTATTTTACGCTTTGTGGTTTATTTTCCATATTTTTTGCTTTAAATATTCATATTGTGTGTATGAATATTTCTCTTGTATGTTCTTTCATATTTGTGTAATATGAATGTTATGTGTGTTATCTCTTTCCCGCTAATTCTTTTTCACACATTTATTGAAGAGTTAATCATGGTTAAAATTTACAACTAATTATGGGTGATTCCATAAATTCTAAATTTTAACCCCTTGACATTTTAATCATTTCAATTGGCTTGGATGTTTATTTTCTTCCTTTATTCCACCAATTGAACTTTGATGTTGCAACCCACACTCTTTGGACATACTTAGCAAATACTTACTTTTAATTTGGGATTTCTTTTTCTTCCTCCCTCTCAAGTTAGTTAGTAGGTAGTGAACATATACACATTGGTGTTTCTTTTCTATCTTCTAACCTTTGTGTATCATGTCACCTTAGCACTCTCACTTGGTGCCCCAAGCAAAGGGGAGTAAGCACCTAAGGGGAACTACTAGCAAAGTCCGGTTCTTCTCTTCTTCAACGACTTGTGCTAACCTTTTTGCTTCGACAAATGGGCAGAAATGATAGTGATAAACTCGTTAATAATTCGAATAATTTTTTATTTTACGTAAATGAGTTTATAGTTTATCGTAATCAAAAAGGGGGAGATTGTTAATGCAAAGCAATGCCTAAAAACATTGTTAGTGCTAACTAATCTTTTTTAGTTTTGATCACGACAAATTACAAAGACATTTAGCATAAAATATAATCATAAAACGAATTATCTAACAAACACTATCATTAAGGTAATAATCATTACACTAACATATCTTAATCATGCTTAGTGATCATAAAAGTGATTAGCCTTAAAACCCACTTTTGTTGACATGTGACAATAGATTTTTAGTAAACTTTATTTTAAGAAAATGATTTATTAAAATGAAAATATAAATTTGAATATGGCATATTCTAAATTCTATAAGAATATCCTTTGAATGTTTAAACAACCTCAGATATTTCAAATCCACTAAAAGGAAAAAAGGAGCGGAGTCTACCTCCTCGGTTCTTTAAGTACCTATACGGTTCTTTATCGATATGGAACCGACTAGGGAGATAAATAACCGCGCTCATCTAGCCGTTGGTTTTTTTCTTCTATAAATAGTGGATTAAATCTGCATTTTCCATAACCCTTTTTGGACATTTCTTTTAGCCTTCTTTCTCCTTTCTAATCCTAATGATTTGTAAATGATCACTTAGTGTGTTAAGTATGTTTACTTATGATTATCCTCTTGATCTCATTCTTTACCTTGTCCAAAGAGAAGATCACTCACACACTTGTGATATGATTAAAGATGAAGCCTTGATGAAGATCATCCTCTCCTAAAAGATCTATTCATGTTCATCATTTGTTTATTTGTGTCTTGTGTAGATCCAATGTATTTGTGAATACTTGGACTAGTTGTGTTCATCCAAGCTATTTGTGAATACTTGGATTAGAGTTGTGTAAATCCTTTGCATATGTGTGTGCTTGGATTTGTGTTGTATAGATTCAAGTTACATGTGTGTACTTGGATATGTTTAGTTGAGTTGTAATAAGTTGTGTAAGTTCTCACTTAACTATAAAGTGATGTAGTTGTGTCTTGTGAGTTCTCACTAAACTATAAAGTGATGTGTAGTTGTTGTGTGAAGTTCTCACTTAGCTTCAAAGTGAAGAGTCGTGAAGATTGGTTCTAGCTTTGGATTAGAACTCGACATCTAGCCTTGTGTCGGAAAATGGTGAAGTAGGCAACGTTGTGAAGATTGGTTCTATCTTTCGATTAGAACTTGACATCTAGCCTTGTGCCGTAAAATGGTGAAGTGGGCGACGTTGTTTATATTGGTCCTAGCTAAGATTAGGTCTCGACATTTAGCTTAGTGTCAGAAACTAATGTAAGCGAAATTGTAAGGTTTTCTTCGCCAAGAAGGGAGCTTGTGGATATAGTGGAAATCTCAAGTAGGTGTACTCGAGGAGTGGAATAGGAACGAGGATAGAGCCTCGTTGCCGAACCACTATAAATCTTGGTGTCTTCCTACTAGGTTGTTTCTTTCCTCACTCTTTACTTACCTTCATCATCATTACACTTACTACTTGTCATCGTTAATGCTTTAAAATTGAACCTAATCATTATGCAACTAGCTTTCAAGTAAAAGGTAGTTTCGGCACTCACCTAATTGAAAGAAATTTTAATTAGGAGATAAATCTAAGAGAAACTATTCAACCCCCCTTCTAGTTTCTACATAAAACTTAGCCAAACACCCCCTTGGTGTGTTTTGTGTTAACCGAACCCCACAAGAAACTCCACCGAGACAATGGAGGTCTCGGTGTCGCCTCGGAAACCATGCTATAACACAACCGAGTGGTTTTGGCTTGCGGCCGACCACCACAGCAGCCACCGACCTTGCTGTCGGTGCCACTACTGCCCCACACAGCCCCTGGCCTAGCCAGGGTTGCCACTGTTGGTGTGTTGCGCCCATGCTGTCCATATTAACCCACTGCATGAGCAGTTAGGGTTGCGGCTGGCAAACCAAAACTACCACCGACCCATATTGGGTTGCGGCTGGTGGGAAAACAGCACCATCGAGACCTATAAGGGTCTCGGTTTGCATGCGATCCGAACAAAACTCAAAACCCGAACCCTTAATCTTGTTCAATCTTTAATGTTTACATGTTTTTCTTAATTGTTTTTAAAGATCTTGAATAATAACATAACTAAATAAAAAGAAAAAGGATTCACGGATACCGACTGCGTGTGATTAAAAAAGTTTTAAACACGAACACGTTACCGTTATAACCAAAGATCAAAGAGCAATAAATCTTCCTTGTGGTGGTGTTTGATGCCACGGCCAAAGAAGGAAGAAGAAGGATTTTAAGGTTTTATGTTTTTCCTGTGATTTATGTTTTATGAAAATCCCCTAGAGTCCTTTTTGGTTAATACTTGGATTACACTTGGGTTGGGCCATGGGCCCTTCCTTCTTCTTGTTTTGGACGCCACACACACAACACACATAATACTTTCGTTTTATTTTTCGTGTCTTAAATATTTATCGTGTGTGTTCGTATTTTATGTTCGTGTTTTATTTCTTGTATGGTTTAAGTATTATACGTAAATACATATCGTGTATTAATATTCATATTAATATTCATATTAATATTCATATTAATATACGTAATACTTATAATAATTAATTAATATACGTAACATTTGTATTAAATGTTCATGATTCATGTCATATATTAATTAACTGAAAAGTTTAAATTTAACCGTATTTTCATGCATTTAATGATCTTAGGGATTTTAAAGCGGGTTTTACAACGCGTCTAGATAATCTCACCTCCAACATCAATTTTACTTTAAATCAAATGTATTTTGGTCAAAATCGTGTTTGTTGTGTTCTTGTGTGTTTCTTAATCTTTTGTTGCCCTTTAGCATAGCTTTATAATAAGTTAGAGTAGAACATTAGGATTTGCTAAATTGGAAATATTCCCTTATCCTCCAAAACACATCCTCTAACGGCGAATCAATAATTGTCAAGAGGCTCATTATATCTATTGAACCGCGTGAACAAATATCGAACCATGGACAGATGCAGTCAAAAACGTATTTCTGAAACTCCCAAATTGTTCCAACACTTTTTGGAATCTTTGTTTCAAACCTTTGACCACTCTAAAAATATCTTATGCTTTCTCTACTTATAAGCATTTTTGCGTCTCTTTCACAAAAGCAAAATGTTTTATTCATCAAATGAAAGCCTTGATTCTCCACCATTTACCCTAATTTATTTCAACCAGAATTCACCAAAGAACACACAAAATGAAATCTCTTCTCCTTCTAAGGAAATTGATTTTGGAAACTCTTTTTTTCCATCATTTCTCTTATGTGTTCTTCCTCCATCACATGATAATGTCATGCATCATGGAACATATTGTCATTGTTTTCAATATCAACATCTTGCCATGTCTCACATCTATGATGAGTTGAATTACTTTAAGAGTCTTTTAGTCAAGTCTCTTCATTATGACTACAATACAATTGTCAAGCCTCCACCACCACATTCTGCTACCACTCTGTCTTCTAATTAAGCATATGTGTTGCTTATTGATAAGACATCTAATTTACACAAATCTTAGGATTCTAGTGTAACTAGGATTAAAATTATGCTTAAGTTATAGGCTTGTGCTTCATACATCTTTGTATGACCTCTTTGTTTTTCCTTGTATTTTTTCATGTTTTGGACTAATATGATTTTCTTATAGATCTTGGATTTTCTTCTTCTTCTTTTTCTTCTTATGTTCTTTCTTTTATTTGTGACCTTTTTGCTATATCTTTTTGGGTGTTTCTTTTCTTCTTCTAACCCTTCTATGTAGCTTGTCACCATAGCTCGATCTCTTGGTGCCACAAGCAAGGGGAGTAAGAACCAAGGGGGAGCATTAGCAAAGTCGTCTTCTTATCTTCTTCAAAGACTTTGGGTAACTTTTTGCTTCGACAAAGGGGGAGAAATGAAATAAAACCATCTTCGAAAACCTTGTTTTTATACTTGATTGAGTTTATATGTTGTCGCAATAAAAAAAGGGAGATTGTTAATGCAATGATGCCTAATAATTTTACTTGCATTTTTTGGTATCGCTTTGTTTTGATTATGACAATATATAAAAACAAGCATTTACAAAACCACGAAAATCGAATTATTGAGTTCAAGTATTTTTCATTTCATCCATTATCATTTAAGGTATGAATAAACAAGTTCTTAACCTAACTAAGTGATCAAAGATTTATATTTTCTTAAAACTCACTTTTATCTAAAAGTGACAAATGTTTTTAATAAAATTTATTTTTAATAAAATGTTTTATTAAAATAGAAAATAGAAATTTAATTTGGCATATTCCAAATGGTTTAGGAATATCCAGTTTGGATATAATCTGCACCAGATGGGATTTCACCACTAAAAGACAAAAATGAGCGGATTCTAGAGCCGGTGGCTCAAAATAGGTGTTTGCGGTTATTATCGATCATGAGCCGCAGGCCCATTTATTGAGCTGCGGCAAGATGGAGCCATTGGGCCTTTGTCCTATACATAGTGGACCATTTCCAGATATCCATTTCACCTCTTTTGCACACAAATTATCATATTCAATCTACCTTCTTTAATTACACAAATCCTTGGTTATTTGGTTGATTATACTTGTTTATAAGTGAATCTTTCTCCTTCAATATCATCCTCTCAAGTGCAAAGAAAAGAACACTTTCATCCTTAAAGTGTTGTGTCTAGTTTAAGATCTATTAAAAATCAAAACTATTTTTCATTCTTGTGTCATTGTGAAGATCCAAATTATTGTGTAATTTAGAAGTTGTGTATGTATTAATGTTAATACTTAGGCCTCAAAGTATGTTGGTGTAGATTGGTTCTAGCTAAGATTAGGTCTCGAGTTATAACTTAGAGTCAGAAACTGGTTAAGCGACGTGTACGGTTTCTCCACCTTAAAGAGATTATTAATTAGTGAACTCTCGAGTAAGGAGTACTCGAGGGGTGGAGTAGGAACGAAGAGTGTGCTTCGTTGCCGAACCACTATAAATCCTTGGTGTAAGTTTTCCTCATCTCTTTCCATTAATTATTCCTTATTGCATATGCTTGTGATTATTAGTTTAGATACACTATCACTTATTCATATTGTTCTTAAGAAGATTTCACATAATTCCCTTGAATCTAAGTTTTTGAAAAGGATTTTTGAAAAACCGATCTTTAGATCATTTTAACTAATGAAACTATTTAACCCCCCCCCCCCATTTAGTTTCTACATGTTGCTACTTGGCTTGCTTAGTTGCTTAACTTAGTTTGTTTATGCTTATGATCATGCTCATGTTCTTATTTTGCTTTAATTCTATTTAAATTATCAAACCGCTTTATTAATTTCTTTGTTTCATAGATCAATGGGTGTTTGGTGTTGCCTGCTAGTTCTTATTGACAACAATTTCTAGGAGGAAAATTTCTTGCACACTTTACGATGGTTTAGTACTGTTAGAAGTGCCTTAAAAATCAGTTAGTTTAGTTCAAGAATTCGATTTGAGTGATTTTCTATTTTTCTACATTCTTGCCTGATTTTGTGGTTTTATTTATCTAAGATGTTGTTTTAGTGTTTCCTAAAATATGTGTGACATATTTGACATGTCTGATTATTCTTATGTGAGTATGTGATGTATATGCTTGCTTTGATGTTACACTTGTGAAATATATTGCCTATAATCAATCAAAACACATCAGCAAGGATTTCATTTTCAATTTTTAGTTTTAAGCCTTGATTCTTAGAGCATCATTAGTTTAGGTATGGAGTTACATCTGTTTTAGGTGTCTGGTTGTTTTAGAGCTTATTTGTAGCTTTTACAGAAGCTCAAATTTAGAAAAAGTGCACATAGGTTAGTCCACTGTAGCTAAGCTTTTAATACTTGCAGTTTTTATTTTCTTGCTTGCATGACTTGTTTATCCTGTGGATTGTTTGTTTTGTCTTGGTGTGTTGTTTGCTTGATTTAACTGCTTTTACACCCTATAAGCCCAATTGGCTTATTGGGATTGACTGTCTATCAAAACAAAGCCAAAAAGGCCATCTGCCTAAACCAAAGCAAAGGACTTGACCTCAAGTCTATCACAAACAACTCATTTTTACCTTTTTATAGCTTACTATAGTGCCTTATTTATTCTTTTTATCAACTTAGACTTTTGTACAAAAGTGGCCAAATAGCTTATTTGACTGTTCAATCTTATCTAGACAGTCAACAACTTGGATTTTGTAGTCAACCTAATTTTTTATAGCTTATTATTAGTTTTCCATAGTTTGGTTTTCATCTGATTTAGGTTTCATTAGATTTTCAACTTATTTTCCTTTTTATAAAAGTGCTTATTAGCTTATTCCGCTTTTCTAGTTAGCTTTTTGGATTTTTTTTGTTGATTTATCTTAGTTAGCTTATTTCTAAGATTTTAAAATCAGGTCGTGTAGTGTCCTAAAACCCTAAAACGACTATTTTTTTCAAATTTATTTTTAACCAACTGTCTTAGAGTAGTTGCCACCAACTACCACGAAAGCACGCAGTTGACCAAGTCAAGCGAAAGGGCGAGGGTTCAAATCCGGGCCCCAGCTTGGTCAGCCAGTGTTTCCTAGGTAATTTACCGGGATATGCCTTCCTTGTTGGGTGGGGGGCTCGGTACAAAAAAGGTACACGGACTTAAGATGGTTCCGCTAAATACCATAGTTAATATTTTTCAAATTTTCTTTTTGCAAAGTCTTAGATAGGCCAAAAGATTAAGATCTGCTTATTTACAGCTTATGGCAATAAGTATTTTGCTTATTGGGTTTATCAATGCCCAATAAGCTAGCTTATTGCCTATAAGTCAGTAATAAGCTCATTTAAGCTTTTGAGCCTTTAGGAAAAGTTGCTTTGAATTAAATAGATAGGGCTTTTAAATTTCATTTTTTCAAACATTTTCTTATTGGGCCAAAAAGCCCATTTAAGTAAGTTTTTTTTAGTTCTGGGTTGTTTTAGGGCCCATTCAGGGTTTTTAGTTAATTTTAAATTCATTTTTTGTTTATTTAAAATTATTTGCAACTTTTAGAATTTTATAGAATTTTGATTATTTTAATATTATTTTTGTCTCAACTTGCGTGCCAACATAATTCATGTTAGTTTAATATGTCGTAGTGTAGTTTCGTATTTATTTCAAAACCCTTCTTTTCCAAAAACGTAACTAAGCGAAACTCGTTTAAGTGGACTAACTTTCTCCTCGCGTACAACGAACTCGACGGTCTTTTAATTCATTAATGGGTTCCCTAAATCGTTATTCGTGTTTACCTACCTACATATTCTACCAACTATCAGCTCCCCCTTGACAATGCCTCGATATTCGAATATATTTCGCATATGTTGAGCTGATCTCACACATTAAGTCAACCCATTATTTTGATTAATCTCATATTAAATCACATTTGCTCCCCCTATCAAAAATATTAACGCAATCGATATTTTTTATATCAATTGATTTAATGAAACTTTAATAAAATTTGGGAAGAGAAATGAAAATCCGATTATCTTCATGATTATCACAAGCTCTCCCTCAAATTAATGAAAGTTTGTATGTAGTGTTGAGTAAGTGATTTTGAAAGGTTCTGAATTTAGTAAAAATTTCTAGAAAAATTCATACTCAAACACTTCACACGCCATATCACAAGCAAATATCATATATGACAACATATCCACATTTGTAGAATTTACGAGGTTGGATCTGAATGATGAGAACATCATATGATAGAATCATGTGGTTCTTGTCGGCAAATGTTGGTCTCCCCCGTAACGTCATGCTTGAAGTTGTCTTAGCGTCCCAAAAATCGGCACCCTATTCTTGAATAGATGTAGAGCAAGCCGCATCTAATAGTCTGAATTATTGACAATTCCTCCCCCTCAATTGTTGACCCGTTTTCTATCTAAAGAGTTGTAGTCAGCGTTTGAGTAGTCGCCTTGTCGAGTATGTAGACACCAATTTATTGAGAAGACAACTTTTAAAAACAAGATTTCTCTTATTTCTCTTAGATCGGGTTATTAAGTAAACACAATCCCTTACATGGTTATAAAGTAAACCATACCTGAGAAAATTGATTCCCGTTGATGAGCCAAAGCTTTCCGAAGAAATAATTGACTTGAATATGAAAAGCAGATTGTAGTCTGAAATCACTACAAGCCATTTAGGCATGTTTTAAAATACTTATAAATGTTGTACGAACTCTATATATGAAACCGTATCATTATTGAACGACATTTCTAAGGCCATAAATATTATCGTCCCAGAAGACATGCCTTTTGAAACAAAAAATATTTTTGGATTTTTCTTAGTTTTTTATCTTTATGGTTTTTATTAGTTTTATATTTTCTCTTTTGCTTTTGGTGTTTAAATCTATAAAATATATACATGATCACCACTGGATACATCAAGAATAGTTAACGCCACTATTCTAGTGCCTCAACTGCCAACTCTTTGAGAGTCACATGGGAGAATGTTCTTATTCCGAGCTTGTCAACCAGAAGCTCAATATGAGCTCGATCCAAAGCCTTTGTGAAAATATCTGCCAGCTGATACTCCGTGTTGATAAAATATAGCTCGGTCACTTTGTTCTCCACTTGCTACTTGATAAAGTGATAGCGAATGTCAATATGCTTCGACTTGGAGTGTTTAACATTGTTGCAACATAAGGCAATGACACTTTGATTGTCGCGGTACATCGGTATTTTGTTGAAGCCAAGACCATAGTCAGTTAATTGTAACCTCATCCAAAGGATTTATGCACAATAACCGGACATGGCTATGTATTCCGCGTCTGTAATTGAAATTTTAGCACTTTTCTGCCTTTTAGATGCCCAACTAAACAAACGGTCTCCAAATAGTTGCAAACTTCCAGAAGTGCTACGTCTTGTATCTTGACAGCCGGCGTGGTCCGCATCTGCACATGACATTAGTGCAATAGAGGAATCCTTCAGATACCATAGGCCCTAGTTAACGGTTCATTCGAGATACAAAAAATCCTTTTAACAACATGTAGGTGCTTTTCGGTAGGTCAATCCTGATAACGGGCACACATGCATATAGCAAATTGAAGGCCAAGCCTATTAGTAGTGAGATATAGAATGGTACCAATCATTCCTCGATAAAGTGAAGGATTGGTAGCTATCCATTCTTTATCCTCATCTAGCATGGATTTCTCCACCATTGAGTATCTACGGGGTCGCAAGATTTAAAGTCATACCTTTTCAATGATTCAAGTGAATATTTGGATTGGTTAATAAAGATGCCTCTAAGATTTTATGAAATCTTTAACCCTAATAAAAATGAGATTTTTCCCATCATTGACATCTTAAATTTCGAAGACATGATTTTCTTAGATGGTCGGACAATTTTTTGGTCATGGCAGCAAATATTATATCATCAACATAAATTTGTACCAGTATCATGTCATTGCCCTTGATATGAGTGTTTTTACTCATATCATTTGTATTAATAAACAATGAAATAATGCACAAAATGTATCAAATATGCCTTGGATATGCTTGTTTCTTGTTTTCATGTGTGTATGTACCAAGTTCGCGAAAATCGGCAAAACCGACACGAGTTTAAAGGAAAAGATCAAAGAAGCCAAAATCAAGCTCGATTTTAGAGGATTTAATAATTATTCAAGAAAACGAGCCAAGTGGGACCCACAAATGCTTATTGGGCCTGAAAGCCCAATATTGTGAAACAAGTAATAACTCTTGGTTTTGGCCCTTATTGTCAAAGCCCAAAAATTCAGCCCAAGATTGAAAGTATTATTAAAGGATGGGAATTTGGGCTTGAAGCCCAATGTGTATTCAAATGAAACGAATAAAGGAAGAGAAGTATATGGGCCTGTTAGGGTTTCAAACGTGTTTTCATTTTCACCATAATAAATAAATGTGCCAGCCACACCTCACATTTATCACACGTCACCCTCACATCCACACTCACACCATTTTTCTATCAATAAATTAAACCGACTTTCACCCACTCATAACTAGCACACACGTCATTCTCCACTTCAATATATTAAACGTTTCACCTATTTAATGCCATCTCTCATTCACACTCACGCGTTTTGTTTCTCTTACCACAAATAAATAATACTTTCGATAGAAACTATGTGAGTTTCGTCTTCTCCATTTTTCTTCCCCTAAAAACCTGCAAGTATTTACTATTCACCAAAACCCTAGCCAGTAAAAAGTCCTTATTTCATAGGTTTTTTATTTATTCGTTTAATTCATAAAAAGGGGATTAAAACCCCCAATGTTTTAGGAAGAGAAGATGTGCAGAAGAGCTTGTTACGTGGCATCTTATCATTGGCTTCAACACCTCAAATCTCCTATTCAGCCAATCAAAGGGCAGAAAGGAAACACAACTAGCACACGGATGCCATGTTGGCAATCCGTGTGCTAGATTGTATCATCTCAACCATCAGATCAAAGAGAGAGAAGAGAAGATTAAGATCAAAGGTCAAGAATCAAAAGGAATATCCCTAGGAATATCCCTTGGAATATCCGGATATTCTCTTCATCAACAGCCCTTGGGAGGCTATAAAAACCCCCATTTTCTACTTATAATCCCATCCTTTTCTTTACTTTAATATTATGCTGTTAAAATAGTTGTAGAATTTACTCTTGTATTTTCTTTTAATTAAATCTTGTAATCTCTTTAAATTTAATAAAAGCTCAGTTTATTTCCTCATATTGGTGTCACGTTTTGCTTTATTTCTTGTTTAAATTAATATATGAAGTAATCTCTATAACTGTTTTACATGAGTAATATTTGATAAGTTAAGTTTAAACTAATCAATAGTTTAGACTTAATTTTAGAAGTGAAAATTGGATAAAGTATTTTCCCACTGGAAAATATTCACAAAAAAAAATATACTGTTTCGATATTGATGATTGTTCGTGGTTCGATTGATTCGGTTCATTTGTTATGGTGGTCGATTGGTAAGATAATGGTGGTGGTCCGTTTTATTTAGGCAGCACAGCGCTGACCTACTGCACAAAGGATATCTCAAAAGGTGATAATTGCTTTTTATTTTACATGTTTTTAGTTAAATAATATGTTATGATAAACTGCTTATGAATTTTTGTTATATCTGCTTGGGTGATGTTATTTCTGATTGTCAGTAATTTAGATTATAAAGTTTTTTTTAAGGCTTGCTTGTAATGGTTTTGGTTTCTAGTTCTGAAGTTGAATTTCTGTTATGAAGTCTATGATGCCCATTTGACTGATGTTAGATATGAGTTAATCTAGGTTTGTTTCTGATAGTTTTGTTAAGCTGCTATAGATTGAATATTGATATAATCTGCCATTTTAGAATCTGCTGCTTAATAGGATTTGTTCTTCTAATATTTGAATTCATGAAGTTTTGTTTATCTGCTCAGTTTGGATTAATTTAATTTTGCTGATAAGTTCAATCTGATAATTCGTAGAGAAGAGTTGTTTCTGAGTAATTTGGATAATTGAATTTTTATGTTTCTTTTAGTAACCTATTTGTTTACTGATTTCTAATGTGCGATTTCATTGCTGAATGTTATTGTTAAATTTACTTTTCTAATATAATTGCTAAGTTGATTCGTCTGCCTTTCTTGAAATTTAGGATATTTGATTTGTTATGTTAGCTTATCAGATTCACCGTATCTGATAAGCCCAATTGTGCTGTGTCCTCACAGCTTAAGCTAAATAGCTTGTCAAAAGTCTTTCCTAAGACTAATCTTTGTCATATTTGTTAAAAGAATTTATTCCAAAAATAATGTCTCTTGGGGGTTTCGAACTCGAGACCCCCAGGTTAAAGGTCCAGCGTGTTTACCATTGGGGTTAAAGGCCTTTTGAGTTTAATTCTTGTTATCTGATTAATATAGTATACTCTGTTTGACTGATTTCATTTAGAACGTATTTTACTTAATTTACGTTTATATATATAGTAATTAGTGAATTTATAAAAATAGTTTAATTTTTTTTCAAATTTTATTAATAGTGTAAGAATTTATATATTTAAAAAAAAAGTTAAAAAAAAATAAATAAAGGTTTTAATTAAATTAGTTTATTTTTAATTAAATAGATTTTTATAATTTTAGATTTCTATAAAAGTAGTTTTTAAATAAATTTGTTTTAAGTGAATTTTTAATATAGTTTATTAGTTTTAAAAGTAAATTAGTTTAAAAGTCATTTTATTAAATAGATTTATTTTAAAGATTTTTAATTAGTCTAATTTTTTAAATAGTGTTAACTTTTAAGTAATTAATTGTTTGTAGAATTTTTAAATAGGCGGGGTTTACAATTCATGCACTTTAGGATAATATTAAATAGCTTAAAATTAGTAGATTTTAATTGTAGTTTAAAAACCGAAAACCAATTCAAATCAATTGTCCATATCAAAGCAAAACGTCTCAAATTCATAAGATCTTCGTGTACAACGAACTCGACTCACTCACGTGTTTAATTGAATTCGTCATTGGTATTATTAGTCTATTACTTTTTCCTAAAGGTAATTTTCTAATTTACCCTATAACGTAAATCAAATAAATCACATATACTATCCACGACACATCAAAAATTTTGGCGCCGCTGCCGGGGATTTTGTGTACGATTCGCTTTTGTGGAGATTTGTTGATCGTTGATTTGAAGACGCTTTCCGTCCTCGGAAAGTTTTGTTATTTTCTTATTATATATTATGTATCGTTTTTATGAAAAATACCAAAAATAATCTTCTTAATCCTCTATCATGTTTAATTCTTTTTCTCCTCACCCTCTAAATTTTAATTCTTCCTTCGTCGATTGTGTTGGGTGTGGAGAACCGTTATATGGTTTTTTGCCATGTCGATGGTGCACGTGTGAGCGTTGTGGAAATGACTTACGTCACGATATACGTGTTGGATTTTGTCCTTCTTGTAATGTTACTTCATGTGGAAATCCGAATTTTTCGAATAATTCTCTCGATTTCAATCCACCTCCACACCCTACATACGAGACACCCTCGTGTGAGTTTTGTGGGAACGATTCTCATTTTGGCAATGATTGTTCGCATCGATTCTCGCTTAATTACGAGCAAGAACCGAGCTACAATCAAAACTTCAATGATAATTATTATCCACAAGATCTACCGAGTTTATCACAACAATATCTTTGTTGTGAGTATTGTGGAGGTCCTCACGAGAGTTTTTGTTGTCAACCGAGAGATCAAAATTTTTATGAGCCTAATCCTTGCTATAATTTGATTCCTTCCGGTTTTGACCAATCTCCACAATATTCTTTCGATATTGAACGATTTGAAACAATGAATCAAAGAAATGTTGAAGTTGTTGAAAAAAGTATTGAAGATTTGTTGCTTGAAAAGAGACAAATTAATCAAGAGATTAATGATATAACTAATAAATTAGGAAGTCGACGATTTCATGGAGAAATAATTGATGAGGGATTTAGACGAGAATGTGAACTTAAGATTAGACAACTTTCGCAAGATTATAATGGATTAAGCATTGAGATTCGAAAGAAAGAAAAAATTCAAGAGGAAGAAAGATATCTTGCTAATCGTGAACTCGAGCGTTCTCTTCTTTTTGATGATGATGAGGATAGTACTATTTCTTTGCGAGATCTTATGGCTCTACATCCTTCGTCTAGTGCTATCGTATTTCCTATTTGTATCTTGCCGGCTATTGAGCCCGAGGATTCTCCCATCCTAGATGATGAGGAAATCTCTCATGACATCACCACTCCTATTCTTGATTCTTCCATCGTGGAACCCAAAAATTCTCTAAGCAAGGGGGACGAGCATATTAGCACTATACTTGTCCAAAACCCAAGAGAGTTTGACGGTAATTCCAATGAGATGTGTGATTTGCCACATTGTGATAACTCGATTTCTTCCATTCACTTTGATATTCTCTTTAATTCTAATGGTGAAAATTGTGATGGAAATGAAGATTTTGAGAATGATTCTACTTCTAGTGAATTTTCTATTGAGGAGTTCTCCGATGAACTTTCTTATAAAGATGATATTCACGACTCGGATTTTGAGGGGTTCACCGATGAACCTACTCTTCTTCACCCATTTCCACCGGGAAATGAGGATGATATCGATCCAATTTTTGAGAGGTTCACTTTTGAACTTGCTCCTTTAGATGTGGAAGACGTGGTTCTTCGTGAAAAATTATCCAACGTCTATCTTCTCATATCTAGGATCGAGCTTTGAATTCTAAGCCTAATGCCAAGTCTTTCTCTCCATCTCCTATTCCCGTTGAGGATAGTGATTCGCTTATGGAGGAGATTGACACTTTTCTTGCTTCTCATGATTCGATACCACCGGGTGTTGATGATATCGACCCGGAGAGGGACGCTCTCTTTTTAGAGAATTTACTTGATGATGATTTCGTCCCAAGTCCTCCTCCCACCCACTTTGACCTTAATGTGCGGGTTTTTCATATGACTCATATTGAGTATCATGACTCGATTGATCACATTTCTAAGGGTGAAATGGTCGTTAAAGCAAAGAACGTTCATTCCACTATGGATGAAATTTTTATCCCACCATTATCATGTGCTTTATATGATCTTGGATTAGCATGGGGGGACGACACCGTGTTATCCTTTCCTTTCTCCACCGAGGACGAGGTATTCGATCCCGGAATCGTTGATTTAGGGAAACCTCGGCCTTTCACCGATGCAATAATTGAAAGATTTATCGATCATTTTGGTGCGAGTCTATCTTGGAGAGCATGCTACATCCATACCATTAGTTGTGACTACCATCTCTTTTTAGATATTTATGTTGAAGTTTTATCCTTTCGTTTGTCATCCGACAATGAGGATGAGATCTTTGACCCCGGCATCGTGCTTTATGTTGGTTTTTACTCCAATATGCCGGTTTTCACCTCTTTCCCTAAGGACCAATGAATGCGGGGATCGAATCGAGCTCATGACTCGGTGATCAAAAACGAGTGATTTCTATCTTCTTTCTATTTTCTAACACCTAATAAGGCTTGATCTTTCAAGCTCGTGCTCGTGATTTGTTGTGTTGTGATCTTAGGTATGACCCTTATATTTGAAGACTCTCGTGTTCGGTTTTTGCCGGTCCACTTGATCTTCCATTCTTTGAATGCCAAAAAGGGGCACACTTTCTATCCCTTGATTTTTATCGACTAACGTTTTATCTTGAGGCATAATTAATAAACGGCTTATAGATTTGCGTGCTCTTTCCATGCTAGGAGTTTGCATTAGACTCTTCGTGTTTTAGCAAGGGGGTGTTATTCTTGAGCTAAGAAACATTGAGGACAATGTTTGGTTTTAGCATGGGGGAGTCAATCGATATAATCGCTTGCAATTGCTTTTGTCGTGTCTAAACGTGTTGTTTTTCTCATTTTTCAATAAAATTTTAATATTTTAGTGTTATTGTTAAGTTTTAATAAGTAAAATAAGTGTTTTTGACACGAATGTAGGCTTTCCGTTGGTGAAAATAAGAATAGTTTTTGACTTGAATCGGTTTTTAACCTTAGCTTTTCCTTAACGTAGTTGAATTAAGTTTTGCTAGGCTATTATATAGGGAGCTTTAAAACGCGAAAGTCTTAATTCATACGAATTAAGAACAAGAACTTTTCGCAAGCTCCTATAATTGATCCTAGAAAGTCGTCTATCAAGGGAACTTTAAAACGCAAATTCTCAATCTTGAAAGAGTATAAGAAGATGCAAGATCCTATAGATGACTTGAAAACCCAAAACTTTGATTTAATAGGCTAAGTATCCATTGATTTCACATTTTTGGAATTTTACAATATGGAGAACAAGAGATGATAGAGCCAATTATAAGTTTGGTATTCTTTCGGGAATTTATGTGAGTTAATTATAAGCCTATTCTCCCATCGCCTGTTAATAATTTAATTGCAATAAATAAGGTTGAACGATTTAAAAAGTTACTTAGCTTCTAGCCCAAGATCGTTTAAAAGTTGCTCGGTATGGATTAGAGTTCATAGCCAAGGCATAACTTATTGAAGCGGGATGCGAAGATTGGCGAGTCCAAAAAGGTCCTAACAAGACATGAGGGCTATGTTTTATTGCTAAAGATCTCAAGTGATGTGAAGATTCATTTATCAAAAATCAATATGAAGGATCGAGACACACGACGAAAAGCAAATACTCCCAAAAAGTCATGGAGAAGTCTATCCAAAAAGACCAAAATAAGGTATGAGGATAAATGAAGCCAAGTCCAAAAAGGAGGTGGATCGTTGTATATCAAAAATCCCAAATAAATATTGGAGAAAAATGAAGAAGTCGTGGTCCAAGTATGAATCTCTCAAAACTTCAAGTGAAGAAATTCCTATATGAAGAGAAGACCATTATTTCGTGAACGTCTCTCAAGGTTTGAAGTATAAAGTCGCTGCCAAATATCGGTCCGAGAAAGGTCTCAAATCGCGAAGCAAGTTATGCCAAGATATGAACTTTATGAGGTCCCGAGAAGCAGTTTTAAAAGATTTTGTCCTTTAGCTAACTATTGATTAAATCATTCACTTTATTTTCGGCTTAATAATTTATCGAAATAAGTCAACAATGCATCCTCGTGATCATTCTAGACAATAATAAAATATAAGAGATACACCTAGGAATAAGGGAGTCTAAGTGATTAATTGGCCCACATGAGTTCGTGTTAGTCTACCAACTTATAATAACAATGATCTTGTTTTTGCACTTGGCATGGAAAAGTGAAAAGTCGAGGACGATGAATCTATTTGAGCTTTTATGATCCTTAAAGTTATTTTATGTCTTTGCAAAATAAAGTGTCTTAAGTTGAATAATGGTGTAGATATAGTTTAATTTTATCATTGCGTGAGGACACGCAATTGCTTAGCATGGGGGAATTTGATATGAGTGTTTTTACTCATATCATTTGTATTAATAAACAATGAAATAATGCACAAAATGTATCAAATATGCCTTGGATATGCTTGTTTCTTGTTTTCATGTGTGTAGGTACCAAGTTCGCGAAAATCGGCAAAACCGACAGAGTTTAAAGGAAAAGATCAAAGAAGCCAAAATCAGGCTCGATTTTAGAGGATTTAATAATTATTCAAGAAAACGAGCCAAGTGGGACCCGCAAATGCTTATTGAGCCTGAAAGCCCAATATTGTGAAACAAGTAATAACTCTTGGTTTTGGCCCTTATTGTCAAAGCCCAAAAATTCGGCACAAGATTGAAAGTATTATTAACGGATGGGAATTTGGGCTTGAAGCCAAATGTGTATTCAAATGAAACGAATAAAGGAAGAGAAGTATATGGGCATGTTAGGGTTTCAAACGTGTTTTCATTTTCACCATAATAAATAAATGTCCCAGCCACACCTCACATTTATCACACGTCACCCTCACATCCACACTCACACCATTTTTCTATCAATAAATTAAACCGACTTTCACCCACTCATAACTAGCACACACGTCATTCTCCACTTCAATATATTAAACGTTTCACCTATTTACTGCCATCTCTCATTCACACTCACACATTTTGTTTCTCTCACCACAAATAAATAATACTTTCGATAGAAACTATGTGAGTTTCTTCTTCTCCATTTTTCTTCCCCTAAAAACCTGCAAGTATTTACTATTCACCAAAACCCTAGCCAGTAAAAAGTCCTTATTTCATAGGTTTTTTTATTTATTCGTTTAATTCATAAAAAGGGGATTAAAACCCCCAATGTTTTAGGAAGAGAAGATGTGAAGAAGAGCTTGTTACGTGGCATCTTATCATTGGCTTCAACACCTCAAATCTCCTATTCAGCCAACCAAAGGGCAGAAAAGAAACACAACTAGCACACGGATGCCATGTTGGCAATCCGTGTGCTAGATTGTATCATCTCAACCATCAAATCAAAGAGAGAGAAGAGAAGATTAAGATCAAAGGTCAAGAATCAAAAGGAATATCCCTAGGAATATCCCTTAGAATATCCGGATATTCTCTTCATCAACAACCCTTGGGAGGCTATAAAAACCCCCATTTTCTACTTGTAATCCCATCCTTTTCTTTACTTTAATATTATGCTGTTAAAATAGTTGTAGAATTTACTCTTGTATTTTCTTTTAATTAAATCTTGTAATCTCTTTAAATTTAATAAAAGCTCAGTTTATTTCCTCATATTGGTGTCACGTTTTGCTTTATTTCTTGTTTAAATTAATATATGAAGTAATCTCTATAACTGTTTTACATGAATAATATTTGATAAGTTAAGTTTAAACTAATCAATAGTTTAGACTTAATTTTAGAAGTGAAAATTGGATAAAGTATTTTCCCACTGGAAAATATTCACAAAAAAAAATATACTATTTTTATATTGATGATTGTTCGTGGTTCGATTGGTTCGTTTCATTTGTTATGGTGGTCGATTGGTAAGATAATGGTGGTGGTCCGTTTTATTTAGGCAGCGCAGCGCTGACCTACTACACAAAGGATATCTCAAAAGGTGATAATTGCTTTTTATTTTACATGTTTTTAGTTAAATAATATGTTATGATAAACTGCTTATGAATTTTTGTTATATCTGCCTGGGTGATGTTATTTCTGATTGTCAGTAATTTAGATTATAAAGTTTTTTGTAAGGCTTGCTTGTAATGGTTTTGGTTTCTAGTTCTGAAGTTGAATTTCTGTTATGAAGTCTATGATGCCCATTTGACTGATGTTAGATATGAGTTAATCTAGGTTTGTTTCTGATAGTTTTGTTAAGCTGCTATAGATTGAATATTGATATAATCTGCCATTTTAGAATCTGCTGCTTAATAGGATTTGTTCTTCTAATATTTGAATTCATGAAGTTTTGTTTATCTGCTCAGTTTGGATTAATTTAATTTTGCTGATAAGTTCAATCTGATAATTCGTAGAGAAGAGTTGTTTCTGAGTAATTTGGATAATTGAATTTTTGATTTGTTATGTTAGCTTATCAGATTCACCGTATCTGATAAGCCCAATTGTGCTGTGTCCTCACAGCTTAAGCTAAATAGCTTGTCAAAAGTCTTTCCTAAGACTAATCTTTGTCATATCTGTTAAAAGAATTTATTCCAAAAATAATGTCTCTTGGGGGTTTCAAACTTGAGACCCCCAGGTTAAAGGTCCAGCGTGTTTACCATTGGGGTTAAAGGCCTTTTGAGTTTAATTCTTGTTATCTGATTAATATAGTATACTCTGTTTGACTGATTTCATTTAGAAACGTATTTTACTTAATTTACGTTTATATATATAGTAATTAGTGAATTTATAAAAATAGTTTAATTTGTTTTCAAATTTTATTAATAGTGTAAGAGTTTATATATTTTAAAAAAAATATAAAAAAATAAATATAAAAAAATAAAAAAATGTTTTAATTAATTTAGATTATTTTTAATTAAATAGATTTTTATAATTTTAGATTTCTATAAAAGTAGTTTTTAAATAAATTTGTTTTAAGTGAATTTTTAATATAGTTTATTAGTTTTAAAAGTAAATTAGTTTAAAAGTCATTTTATTAAATAGATTTATTTTAAAGATTTTTAATTAGTCTAATTTTTTAAATAGTGTTAACTTTTAAGTAATTAATTGTTTGTAGAATTTTTAAATAGGCGGGGTTTACGATTCATGCACTTTAAGATAATATTAAATAGCTTAAAATTAGTAGATTTTAATTGTAGTTTAAAAACCGAAAACCAATTCAAATCAATTGTCCATATCAAAGCAAAACGTCTCAAATTCATAAGATCTTCGTGTACAACGAACTCGACTCACTCACGTGTTTAATTGAATTCGTCATTTGTATTATTAGTCTATTACTTTTTCCTAAAGGTAATTTTCTAATTTACCCTATAACGTAAATCAAATAAATCACATATACTATCCACGACACATCAGCCCTCCTTGAGAATAAACATCATCGGATCCACCTTGCCTTTTGAGAAGCCCTCCGAGATGAGGTATTATGAAAGGAGATCGTACTATGCACGTGGATCTTGCTTCAACCCATAAAGAGCCTTCTTAAGCTTGTACACCTAATTCAGATATTCCGGGTTCACAATCCATCCGGATGACTTACGTAGACCTCTTCCTTTAGAACACCATTCAGAAATACCGTCTTAACATCCATTTGATAGACGATCATATTCATGTGAGCGGCATATGCGAGAAATAGTCTAGTTTCTTCTAATCGGGCGACATGTACAAAGGATTCCATAAGTTTGATGCCTATTATTTGACCATATCCACGAGCGACCAACCTAGCTTTGTTTTTTAATATTCCACCTTACTCATTGAGTTTCACCTTGTAAACCCTTTTCAAAGTGAGTAGTACCACTTTAGTCGGGCATGGGACAAGTTTCGATACATCGAAACGTTAGAATTCATTAAGTTCTTCTCGTGTTTTGATCCAGCAAGATTGTGTAAAAGCTTCTTGCCACGTCTTAGGTTCAACGGCGGTGAGAAATGCATAAAAGTAACAAAAAAATACATGTTCTTGTAGCTAATTCCGTGTGGATATCGGTCGGTCAATGTCACCAATTATGTTGTCTAGTGGATGAACCTTGGTCCATATGCTGTGATGTACATGAATCTTGGGATTGGAGGAAATAGTAGCATGAGATTCTTTTGAAATGGACAACCTGACATTATCCTCGAGAAAAGGTACACCAAAGAATGAAATTTCTTGCATATGAGCGAAATCCAGATCGTGATCATCGTCATTATCTTCATCATCCTTAGGAATGAATTGGGGTGCTGATTCACGTGTGGTTTGAGAATTACTTGGAGAATTTGCCTCTTGTACAATTGTAATTGTAGATGCATCGGATTGTGCTTCATTTTCTTGAGCAAAAACTTCGTGAACCAGAGCTATTACTATAGGTACTTGAGTATTAATACTTGGTGGATTAAAGAATTAATCAAAGAACGGCAAAAACAGAGTATCCCACTCAGACCTAGTAACTGGTGTAAATGATGACGAAGGAGGGTTGTTTGGGACAAGACCAAAACTAATTGTACTTGGTCTCATTTAATGAAGCGCGAGTTCGAAGATGCTTTGCTCAGAAGTCATTTTCATGAGCTTAAAACTTTGAATGTTTTTAACAATAACTCGTAACCGAGAAAAGTTATTTTATCGTTGTGAGGTCAAGTTTCCATAAATAAATACTTGTCTTTAAGATGAAGACTAGTTACTAACTGAAATAATAGCAAATCATTTTGCATGAGCTTAAAAACTTTGAATATTTTCAATATTAGCCAATGCCTGAGAAAAATTAATTTTCTCATTGTGAGGATAAGTTATCATTAAAGATATACTTTTCTTTTAACTGAATAATGAGTCCTAAGTTGACATTTACTTAGAAGTCATTTTCATAAAACTTCGAATGTTTTAATTTTAGCTCATGACAGAGAAAAATTAATTTCTCGTTTCGAGGATAAGTTATCATAATTAAAAGATGATCTTTCCTTTAGTTGAAGACCGAGGTATAACATGTGATATGATTATACGCCATTTTACATGTGCTTAAAACTTCGAATGTTTTACTTCTAGCTCATGACTGAGAAAACTGTATTTACCGCTGTTAAGGATAAATTATCTTAATTAAAAGATACATTTTTCTTTAATTGAGGTCCGAGTTACAATCTGTTATGTGACCGTAAGTCATGTAACTTGAGCTTAAGATTTTGAATATATTAATCAATTAGCTCAAGTCCTAGAAGTTGTAAACTTCCCGTTGTGAGGATAAGTTCAATTAAATATCACTTTCCTTTCTTCGAAGTTTGGGTCACAGTCTGACATTTAAGTATGAGCCATTGTTGTAAGCTTAACCACAAATCCCCTAAGACACTTGATTTTTAGATATCCTATTCTTCATCAACCAAGCTCTAGAACGTTAAACAATTGGTTTACCGATTCGTTCTTGTTGAACCTTGATCTGAGTACTTGCACTTTCATTGGTATGTTGGATGCTTTCATATGGGTTAGCGATATCTTTGTTAGAACCATGTAGGGGTTCACAGTCGACCTTAGTAATGATAGAGGGAAATATTCTTCTTGTAGGAACCCACATAACACAAATAGATTTGAAGATTCTATCCGTGGTTGCAACCTAAGATTTGATCTAGGTGTAGAAACGTGTCGAGCCAAGCCCGAGCTCGCTAGAGATCGAGCTCGACACGTTTAAGTTTTAAAAAGCTCGAGCTCGGCTCGGCTCGTTTTGAGTTGTATTATTTAGGCTCGATCTCTGCTCGTGGTATGGTAGATAAGCTCGGGCTCGGCTCAAGCTTGAATCGTTTATATGATTTGGCAATGTAAAAATAAAAATTGGCTCGAGCTTGGCTCGTAATATATCTAAATTAGGCTCGTTAACAAGCTTGCTATTAAGCTTGTTAAGAAGCTCGAATATAAAAAATTAGGCTCGTTTAGGCTCGCGAGCCCAAATAGATTTGTATGTAAAGATCAGGCTCGGGCTCGTTTAATAAATGAGTTGTAACTTAGGCACGAGCTCGTTTAGGCTCGGCTCGTTCGAACTTTTCACCAATCCGATCTCGAGCTTTTCACGAGCAGCTCGACTCATTTCTACCCCTATGTATAGCGGAAGACCTAGCGGGAGAAAACCTATTTCCTTTTGGAATCCCTCTTTTAGCATGTGAGTCTAGTTCCTTCAAGACTTTAGTTACACAAGCAACATGATTTTTCATGAAGACGCTTTTCATGCATACTGAACAAACACCATGTTTGGGGTCCGAGTAAGATCTAGAAATCCTAGTGTAATCTGCTTCACGCACACTAGATAACTTTGCACAACTACTCTTAGGTCAATATCTAGATGATCGATTAACGGTTCTAGGTTTAGGAATGCTACCATCAGCAATGTTATGTATTCTAGCGGAACGCATCACATTAGCATTTCTTGCATGTGTCCTTTTCTTAGCTTCCTCTACATAGTGATTATGAGGCATGTTATGTGTCTTATGTTTTAGCATGTTGTTAGAAATATACCTAAGATCACTAGAAGCAGTCTTGTTTTGAGGTTTTGCAAAGGCTGGTTTAATCACATTGGGCCAAGTTAGTGGAGTGACGGGTTTTGAAACACGATTCACATCAACTTGGGAGGTAAACCTTGGTTTAGAGGATTTAGGTCTCTCAGATCTATACGCAGTCAGTTGTCTAACAACTGATTGGTTTTTGAGAGGTTTCGGAGGTGGTTTCCCCAAGATAGATTTTTTCAAGCTTAGAATCCCCACCAGTTCTTTTAATTTTCCTTAATTCGTTTTCAGCGCAGCTATTGCAAAAACTTTCTTCTGAACTTGAGCCTTTAAATAAGTATTTTCGGTAGTTAACAAAGTGGTCAACTCTATGGTCTTAGACTTCATTTCATTTATAAAATTATTCAACTCAAAATAATGTTGTTTTAAGGTCTCATTTTCTTTTTGTAAAGTATCTTGAGATGCCAACTTAGATTCTAACAAATTAATTTGTTTCAAAATTGATCTTTTTCAGCTTTAGAATCTTGATTTTTTTTATCTAGTTTCGTTCAAGTACAATGTTTGCATATTCAAGTTTTTTCAAAATATGTTTCAAACTTTTCCTTCTCTTAGAAGTTTATAGTTTGGCATCCTCAAGATCTTTAGATTGCTGAGCTAAAATCGCTTCGAGCTCTTTAATCTTAGAGTCAAACTCGGTTAATGAAGCATACATATGGCATTTATCAAGATTTATTATAACATTTTGTTCAATCTCTCCCCCGTTATGACTCACATCGGATGAATCAGAATTGGAATTTCTATCACCCTTTTCCATCCCATGTTTATCACAAATAGGTTTAGAATGTTTAACATGTTGTATATCATTGACACATCCGTCAAATACAACAATTAATTACACCTCAACTGTTGGCTCTTTCTTAGACACGGGTCTGGTGTCAGCATCATTAATATCTGCAACATTCCTTGACATGCTGCTTGGATCCATCTTTCCTAATTGAATGCTACTGTTATCATTGTTAACCAATGCGGCCGTCATTGTGTCATCCGTATGACCAAATTCCTCTTGCAGCTGCATCTGAGTTTCTTTCACCTTACTATCATATGCTAGTTGAAGTAATGTCCTTTCATAAACCAAATTTGCAACGGATCCCATGTATTTTATCAATCTATCACGGAATTGTTCAACGTTGGTATGTGTGTCTTCAAGAAAGGACTGGTAGATCATTGAATTTTCAAACTTATTGAAATTGAATTAGAAGAAAGGCATAATCTGTGTCATTAGAACTCTAACGCATATGTGGATGTAGTGGATCAAAGTATTCATTGTCAATTTACTTTGCTAGTCGATCCAAGTTTAGAATCATTAATGTTTGGAAGGGATAATTATGTTGACCAAAGAGTGCCACAAAGTCTTGTCCTCCCTTGAGCCATGTAAGATGTGGAGATGAGACCGAAGTGTTTAATTGAGACCATGCAGCTTTTTCTTACGTTGTCTAGCATATGTTACATCTGATGCAACTCTCCCTCTATAGATTTCGAATTCAATGGTTCCATTTAAGTTTGATGTGAGAAATGAATATAAGGATTACTTATCGATCGAGTGATGAAAGAAAGTAAGTGTGTTTGTTAAGAAAGAACGATCCAGAATTTTAAATTTTCGGAAAAGCCGAGAAATTAAATTCGCGGGATTTTACAAACCAACAAAAAACCGTAAAAAATTCTTAAATCCTTGTTTGTTGATGTAGATTGGTGATAAAAATTCCTATAAGTTTGATTTGAGTGCAAATAAGTCGAACCGTGAATTAAATTCTCCAAATTCCAAAGTTTGTTAAATTTGAGAAAAAAAATCTAAGTGACTAACTCGGTGAAATTGCTATCTCGATACAAGTCCGTAACTTGGTAAAGCTAACCTGGTACTCCTAAATTGGTTCTCCTAACCCGGTCTTGTAAGTCGATATATGAAAAAAAAAATTACTCGATACTTCTTATAAAATGTCCAACCCGGCATGTGATTTTAGAAAAGTCCAACTCGGTATGTTGCAATATAAAATGTCCAACCCGATAATTAGAAAGCCCAAAAATGTTAACCCGGTATACAAAAATGTAACCCGGGTACTAATTATTTAACCCAGTATGAGCCCAAATGATATTACAGAAAACGAATTGTTTAACCCGACGCTAATTGTCTAACCCGTTATTAATTATTCAACCCGGTATTTTAATAGCAAACTAACCAAATACTAATCTTTCAAAAAGTGTAGATTTTGAGCTTTTCCGACTAAACGAGTTGTACAACCAAGTATAATAAGCCTCAAACACTGTATAATGTAAAATTTTTGGAACTTAAAGCGGAAAAAAATCAAGATTCGTACTTTATTTGAAAGATTTTAAGCATAAATCAAACAAAACAAGGAAATCTTTTGTGTTTATGCTAGATAACGAAAACCAAATCAATACTAAATGATAGTAGACAGTTTAGATGAAGATTTGAGCACAGAAAAAAAATCAAAACATATATATAGTGTTCTATAGTTCACAAATCAACAAACACAAATTAACACAAAACAATAATTTTATCCCATGACTCTTGATAGCAGTTATAGAGTTATGTAATCCTATAACTAGTATAAAAGAGAGAGAGAGAGAGAGAGAGAGAGAGAGAGAGAGAGAGAGAGAGAGAGAGAGAGAGAGAGAGAGAGAGAGAGAGAGAGAGAGAGAGAGAGAGAGAGAGAGAGAGAGAGAGAGAGAGAGAGAGAGAGAGAGAGAGAGAAAACAATATAGAGAGAGATACTAGAGAGAGAAAGTGTGAAAATGTATGTGTAAAATATGAGAACCAATACCCTCTCCATCTAAAGAGAGGGTTTATATACCCATGACATAAAGTCATATGCTTTACATATGTATGGAACACTAAGAGCTTATGCCCATTTGATGCTTGTTATAGTTTCCCAACTACGAGCCTGTTACATATAATATATTTTTGAAACAATCGATCCTTCTAAATACGTAAAACGTATTCCCAACAACATAATCATATTATAAATCAAGTGTTTGCAGCCACATGGATGATGTTGAGGGTCCGCGGTTATACATTACATATATCTGACCCAATGTAAAAGTTTATACATGTGAACTATTTATATCACTTGATATGGGGGTGGATTCTATAGTTTAAAATAAATCTTAACATAGTGATTTATGTATGACAGTTCGCAAAGACTTGTCAAGTTTTGGCATCTACATGCCAATATGTGAATGAAATTTTTCATGTTGCATGAATGAAGTTTTGGCATCTACGTATAATATAATTTTGATTATTAGTATAAATTATTGTTACTTGAATAATTATGTAATATTTTTTTTATTATTATGCAATTTTTAAAGAATTTTTGTTTTATATAAAAAATGATCGCTTTTACGTGTAAAAAAGTCGTCTATAGATTGTTGGAGAGAGAAAGTTGAAGTGACGGGGGTTTTATGAGAGTCGATCGACTCATTGATGTGTCTAGCCTTAAAGGATCCAAACTATGGTTTTTGTTTTTTAAGTAGCACCTTTGGTTCAAAATAGGATTATACATCTTTACTTGGCTCAAATATGTCATTTTGATATAACACTGACATGTTTATCTTATCCTTTTGCTAATAAATTTGTTGTCAGCAATGGCTCTGATATAGCAACGTTGTCTCTTAACTTTAATATGCTTCCATTCATATGTTAAAACCTTGGACAGTTACTTACGATTGTAACAAGCTAAGGTAACATTTGGTATAAGTGTAGAAAGAGTCATAGTGACAGTGTTGATACTTAAGTTAGATTGGACCTATTTAACCCGAGTTAGGGGCAATTAAGGTGTTCTAGGCTTTGGTTCTTGCACCAAGTAAATTTTTGAGGCTCCTACACAATGAGATAACACCGTTAAGCTTACAGTGGGATTGTTTCCTATGATTAACCTCCAATGTGATAGTAAGTAATCAATTTATGGTTTATAATTGGTTAGGGATTATCAGTAAAGATATTGTACCTTAAATGGAACCATGGGGGTTCCTTATATAACAAGTGAAGCCCAATTAGGGGTTCTCAAAAATTGCGGCCCAAGCTTAGGATATATAGTCGGGATCCTTATCCATAAATAAGAAATGTATATCCTTTTTAATCTTAGACGAATCATAGTCCTTATTAGACTATGATTATGTCCTGACCACACCTGCGTACGGTGTGGTATGCCTGGTGTCGGTGCTCTAACCTATTCATGATGGGTTGTATACGGATAGTGTATGTGGGCCGGATTGGATAGTCCACTTGGCCACTATACAACATCATGTCCCCCAGTCTAGTAGGTGTGGCCTTAGTCACGGTTACCAAACTAGAAAAACAGTCAAAACCTATCGTAGACGCACCATGTAAACATATCAAAACGTAAACTATCGTATAGACGTACCGCATCATGACATGGATGCATCAAATAATAGATTAAGACATAGTTATATCAAATATGAACCGTTGTGCAAGCGTGTCAACTCATCGCATGAACGTGTCGACTTATAAATTAGCCAGTAGACCCCGTCTCTACTAAGTAGCCCGTAGGCCTCACATCTCAAGACATAAAAGATAATTGGTCGATTAGACTCATGGGCCCAGTTTCTTTTTAGCTACCTCATAGCCCCAACCATTGGATCATGATAGTGGGTAACACGTGTCACCCATCGAGTGACGCATGCAAACTGAGGAAACACTATATATGTGTGTAACTACTACTTTACATTTTTCCACAGTTAATCATAATTCTGTCATTTCTAAAAAAAACCTCCGCACTAGTTTTTTCCTCGGATCTTCCATTCTTCAGGTTAGCACACAGCACCTTTCTTAAAATCTTTATAAAAATAGTAAAGGATGTTGCCAATATCTATACCGCCCCGTCGGAGATAACGGGCGAACAATTAATGCAGTTATGCTCTGACTATTTTATCTTTGATGACTTACATCCTCAACTTCCTTGTGAATAGATGTCATCACCGATTATCGTAAGGTAAAATCGGTATATATTGTAGATTATTCGATACAGACAATTACCGCATCCATCTATCCTGGTTTTTAGTGAATATGTCAAATTATTACGACGTCCACCTTACACAATTGCATTGTATAGGTGTGTTCAAGATTAGTCAGTTTGAAATAAATTACCGCGTTCTAAACATAATTCCTTTTGTAACCATATTTCGAGTCTTCTACAGCCATTCCTTAGTGAACGGATGGGTGTCCATTAGTAAATGAGCTGGAAACACCACCCCTAATGCTATATAAAAGCAATGGACTACCTCAAAAATTGGAACAACAACTTCTTTTTTTAGACGTGTGCATCTTCCCTCGTTCGTTACTCATTCTAACCTTCATTGCTAAGGATAGTATCCCTCATAGAGGTTCGTTCAATGCGAATGATGCGAGGATGTAGGATAGAACCTATACCATGTTCAATAAGCTTCATGAGCCCCTCCTATCCCTCATAGGCTTGAGCCGTAACTACTTTTTGAGGGATGATGAATACGCAATCTCCCTTGATGAAAACAACCGGAGTGGGTGTGATTTTATGTTTCGTAACGTTTACATGGTCGCCAACATCATATATAACTGATACACTTCCTTATTTTGCAGAAATGAATATATTCATATTACTTCGTCATTGTGACCCCAAAAAGGTACCAACATGGACCTATGCTCATAAGCTGGATGAATAGTTGTTGCTAGAAGAAACTAGGGGTGTGACGATACATGTGGTTGTTGCAGATCCTCTTGTTGAATCATCAAAGGGCATAGCTTCCACTGTTCAGAAGTCCTCCATGAACTTTCGTAAAAAAGATGGTGACAACTTTCACTTGTAAGGTAGTGAAGCTTCCAACGGACCTCCTACGGATAAACACAATAACACTGAGGATGCGGAATCGCACCTTTTCCATCTGAAGAGGCCGAGTCAACCGAAGAAGAACTTGTGGATAGGCGACCAAAAAATTCATGCGCAACCAGGAAAAGGAAAATGCCTGAAACGAGCATATCGATGGCGCCTGCACCGCCAAAGATTCTTATAGAGGAGCATCCGTATTTCCTTGCTGGTACCAGTGCTACATTCGACGTGGCCGCTACGATCATTGATCTAGACGCGAAGGTGCCGATGATCGTAGCTCCTACTTCTAGCCTTGGCATATTTAATACAAGTCCCTTTTCTTCGCCTTGGCATATTTAATACAAGTCCCTTGTCATCTGTAAACCCAACTAAACTCGAGATTGTGGCTACCGCACCGTAAGTATTCCTATACCATATGCTTGTAGACATATCATGGTTCACTATATCCTGTCCTTCGTATCACTAATATTCATTTCAAATTTTGTGATATATATGTAGACATGACCAAGACATGACTGTGACGCCATAGTGACTAAGGCAGTAGCACGTAATTCATTTGCTTTTGAGGACATTCTTGCCTCGACAAGACCAAGATCCAACACTCCTCACATATTATTTGTGGGCTCCTCGAGCAGGATTTATCATCCTAACTAGGGCGTAACCAACTCTGATCACCTATAACCCAAAGTTGTGCTAAGAACTTATAGACCAGGTTGTGCCTCTTGGTTAATTCACCGTTCCCGGGGATCTTGATCGTGATGATCTCCTTGATCCATACAACATCGTCGTAGCGCACCAAGATGCTTTTGGGGGCCGTGTTGCGGATGAAGTTGAGGGGAGGCCCGGCTGCTGAGAAAAGCTAACCAAAAAATGGACAAGGCATGAGGAGAGGATTCAAGAGAAAGACTCCAAAATTGCCTAGCTTACAGATCAAATGGATTCCCTTAGGGCTATCAAAGAAAATGCAATAATGTTAAGTGATCAACGTAAAGAGACAGAGGTTGTGGTCGCAGTGAAAACAAAAAATTACTCGATGAATCTCATGCAAAGATCACGGCTCTCACCACAGATATTTCTGAGACACGGTCTAGTATTGCTTCCTTGGAGGCGGTCAATAAAGACCTACCCGAGAAGGTGTACGCCCTTACCCTTGACCATGCTAAATTTCAAATCAGTCAATGGTGAGGAACAAATTATTGCAGAGTTTGAGGAGTACAAATGGCAGAAGGATAAGTACATTTCTGAACACTGCAAAGAGCTAGATACTCGTCTTGATACGCTCAACATTGATTTTGATGAAGAACTATATGTAAGTTTATGGACTTTAAAATCGATAGTCGTGTGATAGGATCGAACTCGAGATCACGGGATTGCACACATTACGTGAAGAGTTAATTTATTTATTAAATATATTTATTATATTTATTAAATCAAACTGTAGCTAACGATCGTTAAGTAATTAAAAGTTAAGTATTAAACGATCGTTATAGAATATTAAAGAAGCTAAAAGAAGGTGTCGGAAAGTTCCGGAAACCCCTTTTAAGCACATGTATATATCCGGCCATATTAGAGGAAGAAGGATAGGGATGAAAAGTTTAGGCTTTATCTTGTTTAAACCTTGGAAGATAAGTTTCCAAGGTGTATATAAACAAACCTTAAGGCCTCATATTTTTCACTCCATTATTCTTCTTTCTAGCTCTATACCGCCGGCCATATATACACCCATTAGGGTTCATCTTTGATTTTTTCTAAAAGCTATTTTAGATCTAGTCCTAGCCCCTCTCTAGGGTTGTTGGGTAGATCTTCCATAGGCTTAGAAGGCTCGGTTCTGTTCGTGCTAGACTCACGATTAGCTCATCGTATCACGTGTGTACAAGATCGTGGTGTGATCTTATTTTAGATTACATCCTGGTGGTGTTATTGATCTATTTTTACCGGTGGTTGTTCTGCTAAGGAAAAGATATGTAACCCTAGCCTTGATTAATTATAATTGTGTTATATAAAGATCTTGTTAATCTGCTTCCGCTGTATGCTCTTTGATCAATGTTAGGGTTTTTATAATTGTTATGTTTATAAACCTTCAGTGGCATCGAGAGCCGTTTTAACATGATTATAATTATCAAGATCTAAAGTTTTTTTTTTAACTAATATTGATTTGTGTTAAAATTACATGTTGTTTTTAGGTTTTATAAAAATTAGGGGGTTTTGTTTTTTTTATTGTTTAAAAATGGCTTTGCCGTTTTTTTTTTATATATAAAATAAAAAATAAAAAAATTTGTAAACCCTAAAATTACATGGTAATTAACTTTAGATGTATGCATGAATTAATTGTTATGTCATGTGTGGTTACGATCCGTAGTAGTTTTTTAATTGTTAAGAGAATATGGAAGATCCGTAATAAACATGCATGTTTTTTTACGGATCATATAATTTTGATTGCTATTTGCTTTATTTGATTCAAAGTTTTAAAATTAGGGAAGACTTTTTATGTTCATAAAAACCCTAGATTTGATGTTCTTTGAATAAATTGTTTGCATGTGGCTATTTGATTTAGTTTTTTTTGTACTACTTGTTTTCATGCGTTTTTTTTAATTGTATGTTGTAAACAAGGGTAATTTTTTTTAAGAAAAATAATATGGACTAAATCTTATCAAAATTAATGAATTGTTTTGAGACCTAAATTACATATGATTTGTGTTGATTAGAATTGCAATAGCAACTTAACGGCCTACTCAATTTTGACAAACTATAAAGTGGGTATAACGCACCGCTGGTCAAGTACCTGGTTAAGGAAGGAGGTGCTATGCTTTTACGCTGACCAAATTCCCGGCTCGCCTGTGCATCAAAATTGGAATTACCTACGGTTGTTATTGGTATAATTCTTTAAGGTTGTTTGGTTTAACCAATACCTCAACATGCAAATATATGATGAACTTTTAGTCTCACCAAAAAGTTTACTAAACGTTTTATTAAACTTATGCTATGGAGATGTATGCATGCTTCTCCATACATGATTTTGACACCAAAATCTATACCCTAAAATTTAAGTCATATGCCCTCTAATTGACGAACACTTGAAGTTACAATTGTCGTCATATAAGATATCGGACGATGTTGTAATGGAGAGAAAACTTCATGACTGAATAAGATTGCACATGAAGGTTTTACGTTCTTTAGATTAGTCGACTTAATTGAGTTACTCAGTGAGAACTGGAAACTTAAGGCATAAAGAAGGGATAAAACATGTTTACAATGCAAAAGTTTTTGGCAATGTAAATCCCTGACTTATCTAGAAATTGCAATATGATTTGGCAATTATTGTTCGACAAGTTACTGTGTTGAATACATTTGTCACTAGCAGATCAACTGATGTGATAAATCTATGTCAATATGGATTCTAGTTTTTCAAGGAAAATACTATGATTTTATTACCGGGGTAATTTTATTTTCTTGAATTTTATTATCGAAAATACTAATGTTTGAACTTATTTCTGTAGAAATGGCTCAACCCGAAAACAATCTGACAATAAGCTCGGCGTTCAAAGCATTTTTTGAACGGCCTGAACTTACTGGCCCTAATTTCAATGATTGGTACAGCTCACTAAGAATTGTTCTGAGAGCAGCGGGTACCATCAATATCTTGGAAACTCCTTTTCCGGAGGATCTTGCTGAAGGAGCAACTGATGCGGAAAGGCTTCAACACGCTGCTAACGTTAAGAAGCACCATGAGGTGGCTGCTGTAATGTTAGGGAGAATGGCTCCATCACTTCAAAGGAAGTATGAGCTAGCTTCTCCTCAGCAAATGCTTGATGAACTCAAGGCTTTGTATGAAACGCCGCAAGCTGTAGAGATCTATGATCTGGTTGATGCTCTACATAGTTGCAAGCAAGCTCCTGGTAAGTCCGTAAGTGACCATTATATGGAGATAAGGGGTTATATGGAACAACTCATCGCACTAGGACAACCCTTTGATAATAATATGGCTATTAACTTGATCAATAGGTCCCTTAATAAGGACTTCAATGATTTCGTTCGTAACTATAATATGCATTGCACGGGGAAGACAGTTAATGATTTGCATGCAATGCTCATTGACTTCGAAAAGGGTTTGAAAGATAAGGCACCCACTGCTACTCCTCAAGTACTTTATGTACAAAAGGGTAGAGTGTCAAAACCAAAACCGCAAGTGAATAAGAAGCAGAAAGGCAAAGGCAAGGTTGATAAGAGCAAGCAAGTTGCGACTACATCAAAACCAAAGCAAAACTTTGCTAAGAAATCTCTGAAAGATGAGACTTGTCACTACTGCAAGATGACTGGACACTGGAAGAGGAATTGCTCTCTCTATCTCCATGAAATGGCAGAACATAAGAAGAAGGCTGAGCAAGTTGCTGCAGCACCATCTTCAGGTAACTTATTTATGATAGAGTTATTTAATCTTTCATACAAATCAAACTCCTGGGTATATGATACGGGATGTGGTATTAATATTTGTAATACCCTGCAGGGATTTGAGTTGAAGAGGAGACTTACCTATGGGGAACAATTTCTGCAAGTGGGCAATGGCGCACAAGCAGCAGTTGAAGCTATAGGAATATTTAAATTAGTTTTACCTTCGGGTTTAAGACTGTCTTTAAATAATTGTCATTATGCACCTATAATTGTTAGGGGTGTTATTTCCTTTTCTAGTATGTTAGATCTTGGATTTACTCACACGATTGATAATAACAGAATTTCTGTTTTCAAAGATGGTTTATTCTATTTTGATGCAATTTCTGTGAATGGTGTTTTTGAAATTAACATGCATGATAAAAATCCCAAGAGGAAAAATAATTCTGTTTTTAGCATGAATAAGAAGAGTAAGTTAGACAAGAACTCTTCTTATCTTTGGCATTGTAGACTTGCCCACATTGGGAAGACTCGCATACAAAAGCTTCAACGTGATGGGCTTTTGGAAAGTATCAATGATGAATCATTTGATAAATGTGAATCTTGTATCTCTGGGAAGATGACCAAGAAACCTTTTAATAGCAATATTGAAAGGGCTACTGAACTACTTGGTCTAATACACACTGATGTGTGTGGACCACTTAGACATGTGTCAAGGAAAGGTGCTAGCTACTTCTTGACGTTTACGGATGATTATAGCCATTATGGTTATGTTTATTTGCTTAAACATAAACATGAGGTATTTGAAACATTCAAAACGTTTAAAGCCGAAGTAGAGTTACAACTAGGAAAGAAGATTAAAGCTCTTCGTTCTGATCGTGGTGGTGAATATTTAAGTCAAGAGTTTAAAGATTATTTAAGTAAGAATGGAATTGTTTAGAAACTTACTTCTCCATATACTCCACAACAAAATGGTGTATCTGAAAGGAGAAATCATACATTATTGGATATGGTACGATCTATGTTTAATCTTACAACTTTATCATTATCTTTTTGGGATTATGCTCTTGAAACTGCTGTTCGTATTCTGAATATGGTTCCCACAAAGAAGGTTGATAAGACACCATATGAACTATGGCATGGCAAGAAGCCATATTTGTCTTATTTGAAAGTCTGGGGTTGTGAGGCGTATGTGAAACGTGACTCTGGAGATAAACTCCAACAACGCTCAGTAAAATGTATCTTTGTAGGTTACCCTAAGGAAACTATGGGTTACTACTTTTATTATCCGGCTGAGAACAAGATAGTTGTGGCTCGGTATGGAGACTTCCTTGAAAATGATCTTGTAAATCAAGAATTCAGTGGGAGAAATTATGATCTTGAAGAAATTCAAGAAGATACATTACCTTCTGAAAATACTAGCGATGAAATTCCTGTAGAACCAGAAAGTCTGAGTGTTCCACCGGAATTAATTCCTCCACGTAGGTCTCAAAGGGCTATACGTGCGCCGGACAAACTATGTCTATACATAGAGGATGATGAGGAGGAAGTAGGGGATCTTGGTGAACCTGCTAACTATCGATCCGCAATGTCTGATCCAGAAAAGTCAAAATGGATAGTTGCGATGAATGAGGAAATGAAATCCATGGAAATCAATGATGTTTGGAGTCTTGTAGACGCACCTAAAAATGCTAAAGTAGTGAAAAATAGGTGGATCTATAAGAAGAAAACTGACATGGATGGTGATGTACAATCCTATAAAGCACGTTTAGTGGCTAAAGGTTTTACTCAAACTTTTGGCATAGACTACGAGGAGACATTCTCTCCTGTAGCAGACTTACGAGCTATTAGGATTCTCATAGCTATAGCAGCATACTATGACTATGAGATATGGCAAATGGATGTTAAAACTGCCTTCTTGAACGGTCGCTTAGATGAAGACATCTATATGCAACAACCGGAAGGGTATGTTGATCCTAAATATCCAAAACGCGTGTGCAAACTTCAAAGGTCTATTTATGGTTTGAAGCAAGCATCACGTCAATGGAATAAGCGATTTGATGAAGAAATCAAAAGGTTTGGATTTATTCAAAATCGTGATGAGCCATGTGTATACCGCAAAGCTAGTGGGAGTAATGTAGTGTTCCTAATTCTATATGTCGATGACATATTGATCATGGGAAGTAACATTCCAAGACTTAAGGAAGTTAAGGATTATCTTGGTAAATGTTTTTCTATGAAAGATTTGGGAGATGCTGCATATATTCTGGGAATTAAGATCTATCGAGATAGGAGTAGACGGTTAATTGGTCTTAGCCAAGATGCTTATATTGATAAGATATTGAAGAAATATAACATGCATAACTCTAAGAAAGGTTTCTTACCGATGGAGGTTAAGCATGAGTTAAGTCATGAGAAAGATGCATCATCACCTGAAGAGGTGGCTTACATGAAGAAGGTACCTTATGCTTCGGTTGTAGGATCTATTATGTATGCTGTAAGATGCACAAGGCCCGATGTGGCGTTTGCTCAGAACTTGGTCAGTAGATACCAACAGAATCCAGGAAAGTCCCACTGGACTGCTGTTAAGCATATTCTGAAGTATTTAAGAAGTACGAAAGATATGTTTTTGGTATTCGGGGGTAAACCAGACACAGAATTGAATGTAACAGGATTCTGTGATGCGTCCTGGCAATGTGATAAAGACGATACGAAGTCTCAGACGGGTTACGTGTTTGTCATCAATGGAGGAACAGTTGACTGGAAGAGCAGTAAGCAGAAAACCATTGCTATGCATGCGACTCAATCTGAGTACATGGCCGCTTCAGAAGCTGCAATGGAAGCTGTTTGGATTAGGAAGTTTATTGGAGATCTTGGAGTGATGCCTTCAATTAAAGAACCTATTGATATATATTGCGACAACTCTGTGGCAATAATATTCGCCAATGACCCTGGAGTCATGAAGGGCGTCAGACACTTTAAACGTAGATATCACTACGTTCAAGAACAAGTGGAAGCTCGTGAAATAAAATTAATAAAAGTTCACACAGATGATAACGCAGCTGATCCTTTTACTAAGGCTTTGTCTAGGCCAAAGGTAGTTAAGCATGCCAAGGCAATTGGGCTGCAACTAGCTAGCGAATTCATGCAATAAATCTGTTGATTAGTATTTGGATAAAGGATGTAAGACATTATTGAATTGATGAAATAAAGATTGGATTTTGTTTTTTTTTCTGTTATTTGATTTTGTATCCTATTTTACATGTTTTAATCCGTGAGCATTTTGATGTTTCTAAATGTTCGTTGTCGATTAATAATATGGTAGTATTATTAAATTAAGACAATTCAAAATAGTGACAGAGTATACTTGAAAGTATATTGGTCAATTTTGGATGATATTTGATGGATCAAATATTGGACTTATCCCAACTATGTGATTTTACTTTATGGATCTTTGTCATTAAGTAAATCATAAATAGTTATCCTTAGACCTGAGATGCCAGAAAACTGCATTGAATATAGTGCATTTCTGTATGGTAACCTAACGCTAAACGTAACTGGTAGTCATAAGGGTTATTTTCAGAAGTGTTGCAAAGTTCATGTGTTTTGCTTGTAGTCGAAATGGGATTCGTGTCCTTCAAATTATTATTTGAAGTATAAATACAACTGGGCCCCTAGGGGGAATAGTAAGATGTTTGTGTGGCCACACCCAAATGTGTTTTGGTAATCTTGCTATATCCGTAAACGAGAAACAGAATAGTTAATGAAGGAATGACTAAGATCCATATCCTTATTAACAATGTATTTGAAATGAGAGGATAATAATAATGATTATATATCATTAAAAGGTTTTGTCCAGGAAGCCTTACTCGAGTTGTACTAGTGACATTGTTAGTGTAACTAGACGCTAATCAATGTGATCACGACATTCGAATTTTGTCCAAGTGGGAGCTGAAAGTTTATGGACTTTAAAATCGATAGTCGTGTGATAGGATCGAACTCGAGATCACGGGATTGCACACATTACGTGAAGAGTTAATTTATTTATTAAATATATTTATTATATTTATTAAATCAAACTGTAGCTAACGATCGTTAAGTAATTAAAAGTTAAGTATTAAACGATCGTTATAGAATATTAAAGAAGCTAAAAGAAGGTGTCGGAAAGTTCCGGAAACCCCTTTTAAGCACATGTATATATCCGGCCATATTAGAGGAAGAAGGATAGGGATGAAAAGTTTAGGCTTTATCTTGTCTAAACCTTGGAAGATAAGTTTCCAAGGTGTATATAAACAAACCTTAAGGCCTCATATTTTTCACTCCATTATTCTTCTTTCTAGCTCTATACCGCCGGCCATATATACACCCATTAGGGTTCATCTTTGATTTTTTCTAAAAGCTATTTTAGATCTAGTCCTAGCCCCTCTCTAGGGTTGTTGGGTAGATCTTCCATAGGCTTAGAAGGCTCGGTTCTGTTCGTGCTAGACTCACGATTAGCTCATCGTATCACGTGTGTACAAGATCGTGGTGTGATCTTATTTTAGATTACATCCTAGTGGTGTTCTTGATCTATTTTTACCGGTGATTGTTCTGCTAAGGAAAAGGTATGTAACCCTAGCCTTGATTAATTATAATTGTGTTATATAAAGATCTTGTTAATCTGCTTTCGCTGTATGCTCTTTGATCTATGTTAGGGTTTTTATAATTGTTATGTTTATAAACCTTCACTATATCCACATATGTTAACCGTAATTACGGGAGGCATGGGGGTAACTGGTCATGGGCTCCATCTTACAGTAACGAAGTGCGCTCAGGGCACAGGAGATCCGTCAAGATTTTGTTGATGTCATATCTGACGATGTTGACATGGGTAGGCATTAGGGTGTTTGCGAGGGATTTGAGCATGCCAAGGCCGGACATGCCTTGTCCGGACACAAATTATATAACCCTTTTGTTGAAGAAAAACCAACGTCCTCAATGAATGCACTCAAGGACATCAAGTACCCATTGGTTGACAAGTTAAAGCAGTTGAAATATGCATGTAACACCCCATTTTGGTAAATGGAATGTCACGCGTAATTATGGCATGTTATCAAAGCATGCAAGGTCAATGTCTTAAAAACATTAAATGACCATGAATGGAAATACCGGAAACAAACATGGGTAGTCCAAGTATAAGCTCATCACACATAAATATAAGTACTGAAATGGAAAAAGACTAAACAATGTCCAAAGAAATGAAGTAGCATAAAGTATGGAAAATGCATAAAGTAGTGAAGGCTATATAGCTTCCAATCCGTATGCACCTACTCTTAAAATCTACGAGCGCCCTTGAGTACCTGCCTTTTGGGGACATGAACAGAAAACAGCTGAGCATAACGCCCAGTGAACGGATATACAAGTATAGCATGAAGTGATATAAGCATATAAGACTAATAGCAGCGGAAATGTATAAGTCCTAGATAACCTGGAAACATGTTCATAAAACTGGTTTTATAGTTTGAAAAGACTTATGTTTTAGCATGAAAAATCTGTATTAATTAGCCAATAGCCCATATAGGTCATGAGGTTCCACCGTGCATGAATACTTGGAGGGGAGACCTCGTCATGCAATTAGAGTGGTTGCCTCTAATTAAATAGTCTAGGTAGGAGGGATCAACTCCTTGTGAAGGATGCAAGGCACACATCGCATTCACCATGAAAATCCTATAAAACATGTAACTAGGATGCCCCATATGCCCCACATGATAATATAATATAATGGCCAAAACTGAAAAAGGACACCACGAGCAATCACTCCGCCGTGGGGAAGTCATAACACTGGTGCCTCTAGTGTATGGTTATGGTACCTCCACAACTAGGTGACACTGGTCATGCATGTATATGGCTTAGGCATTTAATCTAACATAAGTATCAAACATATAAAACAATACTAAGAAAACAGTTGGATGCAAACGGGGAATCCTAATAAGGAAAGAATGTCCATACTGAAGGACGGGAAATTTGTACCTTGTGTCCAGTGAACGAGAAAAGACGAAAGGATGAAAGTCCTACTCCGACCCCAGTAATGCTACAAAAGTAGTGGACATGAATAAGCATTCTGATTACTGAGTACGTAACTGATTATATCATATCTTAGCTTGTTTTATATGTTCTTGTCTTGTTTTACTGATTTAAGCGTTTTACTGTGTTTATCATGTATTTCATTTATTATGATTAAGTATTAACTTGTACTCTTGTATTATTATACTTGTTGTGTAATAAAAGTAACTTTTTAAAAATAGCAGGTTTCCTAAAAGAGAAAGTTTCCAAAAATAGAAATTTTCCAAAAATAGAAATTTTCCAACAATAGATCAGTTTCTAAAAATAGATCAGTTTCTAGAAATAGAAAGTTTCTGAAAATAGTAATTTTCATGAAATAGAAAGTTTCCATATTTAGAAATAAGTTGAATTAATAAGCTAATAATATAAGCTTAAGTTTACTTGTTAAATATCATAAGTCATATAATTAATAGTATAGTCTATTAATAATATCATGTTAATTAAATAAAATATAAGTTATACGATTTAATTAAATAAGAGCATGATTTAATTAAGTTAAGGCATATAAAATACTTAGGTTAAAATGTATTAATAATTTATTAATTATAACCTAAGTCATGTTTTATTAATTAACTATAGTCCATGTTTTTAATAATTAATTAATATTATAGTCTAAATTAAATGGTAAAATACTTAGGTTTAAACATGTATTATTTACTAAATAATAATAACTTAAGTCCATGATTAAATTAAATTAATATAGTCATGTTTTAATTAATTTAATTTCCTTGAAAAATAATATAACTTGTAAAATGTAAAACTTGTAAAAATTTACCATGTGACCGAACCCGTGTTTTAATTTAAAACGAACAGGAACCGGACCGGACCCTTGAACCGGACCGGACCCTTGAACCGGACCGGACCCTTGAACCGGACCGGACCCTTGAACCGGACCGGACCCTTGAACCAGACTGAACCAAACACCCCTTAGCAGTGGCTAACCGGCCTAGCCGGTTGCCACTACTCGAACAAATTCACCACCGGCTGCAGTCGGTGGTTCCCCCTGGCATGCGTTGTGTTCCCACCGAAAGACCAAAACAACCACCAGTCTTAGACCGGTGGTGCTGCTGTGCTGCGCCGAGACCCCCAAACAGCTACAAGGCCACCCCAACGCGAGTCAGGGTCCTTGTTTTACCCTGCTGTCGAACCACAAAGGCCACGTCGAGACATGATGTCTCGGCTGTGGTGAAACGCGAGGCACCGAGAGCTGCGGCTCTCGGTTTGCGTGCGTAGGCCGAATTAAACCCCACCAAAACCCATTTTATTACATGTTCTTGATTAGCCTAACATGTTTAACATGTTTAATCTTATTTGTTTTTAAGATTATATTTACATGTGTTCATGATTCATAATAAAAGAATAAAAAGAAAAGGTTTATGAGGTTACCGAATGCGTGAATCAAATTAGACTAAAAACACGAACACTAACACCCGAATACCAATGATCAAAACGAATCAAACAGCCCTTTGGTGTTGATGTAAGTCGGCGGCAACAAGGAGGCAAATGAAGAAGCTGGGGTTTTATTTTTTTAGAAAAACTTCTGTGAATGAACATGTGTTTTCCCTTATTGTTTATTTAGTAAAAATTAAGTTGGGCTTAGCCCTTTTCCTTCCTTTGTACGCGGCTATAAGGCCCCCACAAGGCCTTGACGGGCCTTGTTCGTGTTATAAATTACGTGTTCGATTACTAAAGTGTTCGTGTTAGTTCGTGGTTAATGATTCGTGTTATAAATAATACTTTTACGTAATTAATATTTATCATGAAATAATAAATATACGTAGTTCACATGTTCGTATTTTAATGTTCGTGATTACATGCTCGTGATTATAATTATTATGATTAATAATTATCGTGTATTAATATGTACTTAATAATTTTCGTATACTAACACGTACGTAGTTTCTGAATTTAATATTCGTGACACATGTTCATGTTATAAAAGGAAATTTTTAATTGGTACATATGTTTACGTAGTGTACTGTTCATGGCATTTAGATGCGAGTTTTACAACTCTTCCCCCCCCCCCCCCTCAAAAGAATAATTCGTCCCCGAATTATAGATAAAGTAAACTGAAAGAGGAACATACCCGAATTCAAAACTTGAAATGAGGATAAGAAGCCCGAATAGAATCCTCTATTTCCCAAGTGGCTTCCCGCTCGGTAAGATCCCTCCATAGGATTTTGATGAATGGAATCGTGTTCTTCCTCATGACTCGTTCTTGTCTGTCAAGAACTCGTTCGGATTCCTTGATGAAGGTAAGATCTTCACGAATATGTTCAAGTGGATACTGAACCGTGTGAAGGGGATGATACTTGTATCCTCTGAGTAAGGACACATGGAAAACATCATGAACTGGAGAAAGCTGCGGAGGTAACGCTAAACGATACGATACTTCACTGACTCGCTCGATGATATCAAACGGTCCGATGAACCGAGGAATGAGTTTCCACTTGATTCCAAAACGTCTAACACCATGTGTCGGTGACACCTTAAGGAAGACTTGATCTCCCACGTTGAAACGCAAATCCCTAGGATGCTGATCGGCATAACTCTTTTGATGTACCCGTACTTCTTGTAACTTCGCCTTAGCTACAGCGACCTTCTCGTTGGTTAACTCTATCATCTCTGGACCTTCAAGTGTTCGCTCACCAACCTGATCCTAGCAGATTGGGGTGCGACACTTCCTGCCATACAACATCTCAAACGATGCACACTTGATGATGGCGTGCCAACTGTTGTTGTATGTAAAATCTACCAAGTAGATATAATCGTACCAATATCCTGTCCACTCCAATGCACAAGCTCGAAGCATGTCTTCTAATGTCTGAATAGTTCGCTCCTACTGTCCGTCTGTTTGAGGATGAAAAGTCGTGCTAAGCTTAAGTTTGGTACCCCAAGCTTTCTATAGACTGCTCCAAAATCGTGAAGTAAACCGAGGATCTCTGTCCGAGATGATACTAGATGGAGCACCATGAAGTCTCATGATCTCCTTCTTATAAGTGTCAGCGAGTTTGCTAACCGGATCATCCTTGCGGATCGGTAAGAAATTAGCTGACTTGGTAAGTCGATCAACAATAACAGAAATTGCATCATGCTTCCTCTTGGTCTGCGGAAGACCGGTAACAAAATCCATGGTGATCTTGTCCCACTTCCACTCTGGAATGTCTAACGGTTGTAGTAGGCCACTAGACCGCTGATGCTCGATCTTAACCTGCTGGCAGGTAAGTCATTTGGAGACATAAGTAGCCACATCCTGTTTCATACCACTCCACGAAAAGTACTGCTTGATGTCGTGGTACATCTTGGTTGAACCAGGATGAATGGAGAATAGGGAGCTATGAGCTTCAGCCAATAACGCTTCCCTGAGTGCAAGATCATCAGGAACCCAAAGTCTAGTGCCCTGCCATAAGATACCGTCGTCATCTAACCGAAACTCTGTCTGTTGCTCTATGTTATGAATGATTACCCAGATTTCACCATCATCCTTCTGAGCTTCCTTGATCCTAGAGAGTAATTCAAGTTCCACTCTAAGATTAGCCCAGTAACCATGTTGTCCACATACCATGATCTCAATGTCTAGTCGCTCCAAATCTCGTATAATCTCTTCCTCTATTTTAATGTTGTTGGTCATACCCGACTTCCTATTAAGAGCATCTGCCACTACATTCGCCTTGCCGGGATGATACTACAGATTTATGTCATAATCCTTCAACTGCTCTAACCACCTTCTCTGCCTCATGTTCGGTTCACGCTGAGTGAAGATGTATTTCAGGCTCTTGTGATCTGTGAAGATATCACATGATTCGCGATACAAGTAGTGCCTCCATATCTTCAGTGCAAACACGACTGCTGCAAGTTCCAAGTCATGTGTAGGGTAATTCTCCTCATAAGCCTTAAGCCGCCATGATGCGTAAGCAATCACTTTCCCATGTTGCGTGAGAACACAGCCAAGTCCCTTCCCTGAAGCATCACTATAGATTTGAAATCCACTTGTACCATATGGGAGAGTAAGAATCGGTGCAAATACCAGCCTCTGCTTTAGGTCTTCAAAGCTCTTCTGTCTTTCTTCAGTCCAGACGAATTTCTCCCCTTTCCGCATTAGTTTGGTCAATGGCAGTGCTAATCGGGAAAAGTTCTCTACGAACCTACGGTAGTAACCAGCTAAGCCTATAAAGCTGAAAACTTCAGTCGTTGATGTCGGTTTTGGCCACTTGGTAATATCCTCAACCTTTGTTGGATCCATGTTTATTCCCTCTACGGATACTATGTGGCCTAGGAACGCAACCTTACCCAACCAGAATTCGCATTTGGAGAACTTGGCATATAGCTGCTTCTAGCGAAGTATCTGTAATACTTTACGAAGATGGTCTTCGTGTTCCTCCTTTGACTTAGAGAAAATCAAAATATCGTGAATGAAGACAATGACGAACTTGTCCAAAAACTCATGGAAGATACGGTTCATCAAATCCATGAAAACAGCTGGAGCATTGGTAAGGCCAAATGGCATGAATACAAATTCGTAGTGTCCATAACGTGTACGGAAAGCAGTCTTGGTGATGTCCTGCTCTTTTACTTGAAACTAATGATATCCCGACCTCAGATCAATCTTGGATAAGTGTTTGGCCCCTTGGAGTCGGTCAAACAAATCGTTAATGTGTGGCAAAGGATATCGATTCCTGATGGTGATCTTTTTAAGATCGTGATAATCAATGGAGAGACGCATACTGCCGTCCTTCTTATTTACGAATAAAACTGGTGTGCCCCATGGAGATGCACTAGGGAGGATGAAACCTCGTTCCAAAAGTTCCTGTAGTTGTTCCTTTAACTCCTTAAGCTCGATGGGAGCCATGCGATAAGGAGCCTTGGAAATTGGCTCAGCTCCTGGAATGAGCTCAATATTAAACTCTACTTCACGAGCAGGTGGTATGCCCGGAAGTTCTTCTGGAAACACGTCTAGGAATTTTGACACGATTAGCTGATTCTGGATAGATGGAGATTCAGCTTCCAAATCATGAACAATAGCTAATTAGCCCTCGCAACCATGTGACAGTAATGCACGTGCTTGTAAGGTTGAAATTATTTGTACAAACCTTCCGGGTATAAAGCCGTTGTGAATGTACTCTGGTGCATTTACATCACCGAAGATGACCCGATATGTATGGCAGTCAATGGTGGCATGATGTTTGGATAGCCAGTCCATGCCTAATATCATGTCGAAATCGCACATGTCCAATGGAAGTACGTCAACTTGGCAAATTTTATCGTCGAACTCGAGGGGAAGACCCTTGTACCCATGTGTTATGCGTACATAGTCTCTTAAGGGCGTGGAAATGTTTAGGACATTTTCTAATGGCATGGGGGATATCCTATCACTCTTGACATAAACAGTAGAGATGACCGAATGTGTAGCACCCGTGTCAAATAAAACGCATGCAGCTTGACCATACATATACAAGATTCCAGTGATGGTACCTATTGGCTTGTTGGCCTGATTACGCGAGGTCGTGTACACCCGTCTAGTAGTAGGAGGTGGCTTGGAGTCGGCATGTCCAGAAGTGCCCTCTATTTCACCCTTACGGCAATCCTTCATGCGATGGCTTGGCTGGCCACACTTGAAGCAAGCATCACTGTCACGGCGACACGGCCCTGGGTGCCTGCGGTTGCACGTAGAGTAGAGAGGGTAAGTATACCCTCCAACAGGTGCCCTTGCTGGTTGGGATCCTGTTCAGAAAAGTATACGTGAGACACGGTTTATGGGTACAAACAACACAATGCAGAAAATCATAAGACATAATGCCAGTAATAGCTGCACGGTTAGGCTGAGAACCTCTGCGGTCCTGCTCCCTTCCGTTGCCATGATTCTTGGGAGAAGATGCTGATGTGTCAGAGTTATGAATCATAAAGCATATAACATAAAAAATGGGTAAGTTAGGGACCTGCTTCTGTTGGAGTTACTAGTGTTGTTACGGTAATGGTCATTACCGCCATGCCTATCCGAAGCAGAACGGTCTTGGGTCTGACTGTTACCCTTGTGCTGACTAGGCTGCTGATGAGTGGCCGGTTGAGACCGGTCCCCAGTATTCTGCCTGAAAGATACAATTTTATAGAGAAAGATAAATATTTGGATAGTACTTAATGAAATGAAATGATCACCGCTGATGACGAGATATACCTCTTGTCGGGTCTCTCTGCTTCTCCAAACTCATCCCTCTCCTGCAGCATCTCCAACTTGCGTGCCACCATGTTAAAGGTAGCACACACCAAGTTATTGGCAACCGATGTACGAAGAGCCTAGCGAAAGTGGTACGCTTGCTCCTTTGCAGTCCCTGCTGCTGTGCCAAGGAATCTAGCCAAACGAAGAAACCTCTGCATGAACTCATTGCTGTTATCCCCAGCTCTCTGCCTAATCCCATGATACTCCCTCTTAAGCGTATCCTGCTCAGCCTTTGGGAAGAACTGTCCCATAACCAACTCCCTGAACTGTGCCCAAGTCAAGCCAGCCACCCAATTGTCGGCTCCCTCTGATTGTTTCACTGACTTCCACCATCCAAGCACGTCTCCTTCAAACTTGTAACAGGCTAACCTTGCCTTAAAGACAGGGTCGCATCCCATCGCATCAAAGATCTTCTCAATATGAGCTAGCCAGCTCTCAGCCTCATTGGGGCTTTCAGTGTTCTCGAAGGATCGCGGACGCTGCTTGTTGAATCGCTCCAGCCATGTGATCAGTGTAGTTGGAGGAGTAGGAGGAGGATTCTGAGGGTGCTGCTGGTTGGCAGCTTGCACCTCGGCCCTGATTTCATTCCTCAGTTGAGGAAGCATGGCCCGTATATGAGCTTGAACTGATGCATTGAGTTGCTCTTGTTCACGTGTGAGAACCATCTGACAGTATAAAACAAAATGCATGATTAAACTGGTTAAAACATAATATACATATACATGAAAAAAATTATGCCAATAAATCATGAGAAAAGTTTTATGCATAAAAATAGTGTATGAATGCATGATGATGAAATAACATGGGTCTGGGTGAACGCCTTTGGATCGGTTCACCTAAACAAAATGACATGACGAGGATGAACGCCTATGGGTCGGTTCATCAAAACAAAATGATTCGATTAAAAGCACATGCGACTAAATATAGTCAGTCCTGTACCAACCATTACTTAGTCAAAATTATTACAACAATGATACATGAACAAATGCATGAAAACAAACTGTCAGTTCTAGGAAGACCATGGTGATTACTCACTAATCACAGGTCATGTTTTAAGAGCCTACAGGTCGAAGCCTTGGGCTCTGATACCATAATTGTAACACCACATTTTGGTAAATGGAATGTCACGCGTAATTATGGCGTGTCATCAAAGCATGCAAGGTAAATGTCTTAAAAACATTAAATGACCATGAATAGAAATACCGGAAACAAACATCAGTAGTCCAAGTATAAGCTCATCACACATAAATATAAGTACTGAAATGAAAAAGGACTAAACAATGTCCAAAGAAATGAAGTAGCATAAAGTATGTAAAATGCATAAAGTAATGAAGGCTAGATAGCTTCCAATCCGTATGCACCTACTCTTAAAATCTACGAGCGCCCTTGAGTACCTGCCGTTTGGGAACATGAAAGGAAAACGGCTGAGCATAACGTCCGGTGAACGGATATACAAGTATAGCATGAAATGATGTAAGCATATAAGACTAATAGCAGCGAAAATGTATAAGTCCTAGATAACCTGGAAACATGTTCATAAAACTGGTTTTATAGTTTGAAAAGACTTATGTTATAGCATGAAAAATCTATATTAATTAGCCAATAGCCCATATAGGTCATGAGGTTCTACCGTGCATGAATACTTGGAGGGGAGACCTCATCATGCAATTAGAGAGGTTGTCTCTAATTAAATAGTTTGGGTAGAAGGGATCAAATCCTTGTGAAGGATGTAAGACATCGCACTCACCATGAAAGACCTGTAAAACATGTAACTAGGATGCACCCATACGCCCCACATGATAATATAATATAATGGCTAAAACTGAAAAGGGATGCCACGAGCAATCACTCCGCCGTGGGGAAGTCATAACACTGGTGCCTCTAGTGTTATGGTTATGGTACCTCCATAACTAGGTGACAATAGTCATGCATGTATATGGCTTAGGTATTTAATCTAACATAAGTATCAAACATATAAAACAATACTGGGAAAATAGTTGGCTGCAAACGGGGAATTCTAATAAGAAAGAATGTCCATGCTGAAGGACGGGAAATCCGTACCTTGTGTCCAGTGAACGAGAAAAGACGAAAGGATGAAAGTCCTACTCCGACCCCACTAATGCTACATAAATAGGGGACATGAATAAGCATTCTGATTACTGAGTACGTAACTGATTATATCATATCTTAGCTTGTTTTATATGTTCTTGTCTTGTTTTACTGATTTAAGCGTTTTACTGTTTTTGTCATGTATTTCATGTATTATGATTAAGGATTAACTTGTATTCTTGTATTATTATACTTCTTGTGTAATAATAAGTCACTTTCTAAACATAGCAGGCTTCCTAAAATAGAAAGTTTCCAAAAAGAGAAAGTTTCAAAAATAGAAAGTTTCCAAAAATAGAAAGTTTCCAAAAATAGAAAGTTTCCAAAAACAGAAAGTTTCCATAAATAGATCAGTTTCTAAAAATAGATCAGTTTCTAAAAATAGAAAGTTTCCAAATATATAAAGTTTCCAAAAATAGTAAGTTTCCTGAAATAGAAAGTTTCCATATTTAGAAATAAGCTGAATTAATAAGCTAATAATATAAGCTTAAGTTTACTGGTTAAATATCATAAGCCATGTAATTAATAGTATATTTATTAATAATATCATGTTAATTAAATAAACTATAGGTTATACGATTTAATTAAATATAAGCATGATTTAATTAAATTAAGACATATAAAATACTTAGGTTAAAATGTATTAATAATTTATTAATTATAACCTAAGTCATGTTTTATTAATCAATTATAGTCCATGTTTTTAATAATTAATTAATACTATAGTCTAAATTAAATGGTAAAATACTAAAACATGTATTATTTACTAAATAATAATAACCTAAGTCCATGATTAAATTAAATTAATATAATCATGTTTTAATTAATTTAATTTCCTTGAAAATAATAAAACTTGTAAAATGTAAAACTTGTAAAAATTTACCATGTGACCGAACCCGTGTTTTAATTTAGGCTGAACATGAAACGGACCGGACCCTTGAACCGGACAGAACCAAACACCCCTTAGCAGTGGCTAACCGACCTAGCCGGTTTCCACTGCTCGAACAAATTCACCACCGGCTGCAACCGGTGGTTCCCCCTGGCTTGCGCTGTGTTCTTACCAAAAGAGCAAAACAGCCATCGGTCTTGGATAGGTGGTGCTGCTGTGCAGCGCCGAGACCCTCAAACATCCACAAGGCCACCCCGACGTGAGTCGGGGTCCTTTTTTTCCCTATTGTCGAACCACAAAGGCCACACCGAGACATGATGTCTCGGCTGTGGTGAAACGCGGGGCACCGAGAGTTTCGGCTCTCGGTTTACGTGCGTTGGCCGAATCAAACCCCACCAAAATCCCTTTTATTACATGTTCTTGATTAGTCTAACATGTTTAATCTTATTTGTTTTTAAGATTCAATTTACATGTGTTCATGATTCATAATAAAAGAATAAAAAGAAAAGGTTTATGAGGTTACCGAATGCGTGAATCAAATGAGGCTAAGAACACAAACACTAACACCTGAATACCAATGATCAAAACGAATCAAACACCCCTTTGGTGTTGATGTAAGCCGGCGGCAACAAGGAGGCAAAGGAAGAAGCTAGGGTTTTATTTTTTTAGAAAAACTTATGTGAATGAACATGTGTTTTCCCTTTTTGTTTATTTAGTAAAAATTAAGTTGGGCTTGGCCCTTTTCCTTCCTTTGTCCGCGTCTATAAGGCCCCACAAGGCCTTGACGGGCCTTGTTCATGTTATATAAATTACGTGTTTGATTACTAAAGTGTTCGTGTTAGTTCGTGGTTAATGGTTCGTGTTATAAATAATACTTGTACGTAATTAATATTTATCGTGAAATAATAAATATACGTAGTTCACATGTTCGTGTTTTAATGTTCGTGATTACATGCTCGTGATTATAATTATTATGATTATTAATTATCGTGTATTAATACGTACTTAATAATTTTCGTGTACTAACACGTACGTAGTTTCTGAATTTAATATTCGTGACACGTGTTCATGTTATAAAAGGAAAGTTTTAATTGGTACATATTTTACGTAGTGTACTGTTCATGGCATTTAGATGCGGTTTTACAATGCATCCCTTTGCCGACTTATGGCCTCATTATACTTGGAAGGTGGCTTTGGGGAGGAAGACGAGCTTGTGTGGTTTTGTAAGCTTCAACCGTGAGCTAATCAATTAAAAGTTCATGTATATGATGATAATCAAACTTTGGAGAATCCATGGGCTCTTAAGGGTGAGGTGTTGCTCGAAGAAGCCATTGTAGTGAATGTCGTTCCCGTCCATCGCAAGAGAGAAAGCTGCATCGTATGTCAGAGTCCCACTGTGGGCTCTGCGCACTTCCCAAGTTTAAAGGCTTTCCCTATCTCTGAACCGACCCACCAAGGATTAGACATTGTGTTACCTGATGGCGGTACGTCATCATCCGTCTCTGCAAAACTAAGAGCTAAAAGGATCCAACAAAATGTACCTCGATTCCTTTTGTAGCAGGTTGTCGTACCGTGTGTTGGGAATAAATGTCTTTAGAAGTCCCCCTGCTATGGTGCTCACAGTTCTGACTGCTAGTGTACTTTCCCCTGCTGAACTATTGAAGGTAGTGGGATCTATTCCCACTGTTTGAAGTTAAAGACCATGCTGCATGGATAAACATGGAAGAGATATTGATGCGTTTCTGTTACTACTCTAGTATACCTTCCTAGTTTATTTCATAGTTATCTTGTACGAGGGTCCTTATTCTATAAAAGGACTCACTAGGGTTTTGTGTTTGATATATCTTTTTGGTCATTTCATTTCGTGCTTTAAGGTTGTAAAACCCTAATACCATCTTGGGTATTCGTATATTTCTTAATATATTAAAGCTTACAATTTGGTTCACTACTTTTCTTGTGCTAAACATTACTTTTCGCGTCTTGTTTTGTTACTTTATCAAAAGCAAAGTTTCTCTAAGTGATAGTTTGAGTTTACTCTTGCCATCACTACCCTTAAACAAGCTAAGGTTTAAGATCTGAGTTTGGGATCAACAAGTGGTATCAAAGCTTGTTGAGAAACTTTGATTAAACCAAGAATAAACATGTCTACTGACACTCTTTCATCCTCAAACTTCCAATTTTTGATCCTGAAAACTTTGAAATATGGGAATTTAGGATTCAACAATATCTCAAAATGGAACACTATGCCTTATGGAAGGTCATAGAATTTGGTGATCAATTCACCAAAACAGTGGAAGTGGCAGATGATGGTAAGAACAAAGACAATGAAGATGGTGATAGTTCCAAAGGTGGTGCAAAGAAGGCCAAATGTGCTGCTGTTTCAGATTGGGAGATTCAAGCAAGAAGGTATGATGTCAGAGCTCACAGCTCTTTGCTGTTAGCCTTACCTGATAGACATCAGTTAAGGTTTGGGAAGCATAAGACTGCTAAAGAACTTTAGGATGCCATTGGGAAAACGTTTGGAGGAAATGAAGCCACCAAGAAGAAAAAGAAAAATCAAATGATAGACCAATTTGCCTCATTTAAAGCAAAAGGTAATGAAACAAATGGTTCTATCTACAATAGGATTCAAGATCTTGTTGCACAACTGGAGTTCTTTGACATAGAGGTTTCAAGAGAGCAAGCCAATGCCAGATTCCTTAATTGTATTCAGAAAGAATGGTTTGTTTACAAATCCATTTGGCAAAACAGGGATGACATTGATGACAAAAACATTGATGATATCTACAACAACTTAAAGGTTTTTGAGCCAGTTGTCAATGAAATGAAAGATTTAGGAACCATTCCCACAAATTCAAGTGGACTTGCTAATCCACCTGCTAATATGGATTTCATTTCACACAACATTGGATACTCTAAAAGCAGCGGGATTGAGGTTTCCCCTGCTACACATTCCACTATTTCAAGCTCAAGTCAACCAAATGGAGAAGAAAGACCTACAACATTTAGTCTTGACACTGCATGTGCATTCATTGCATCATAGGGACCTCATGGTTCCACTATGTTGCATGATGATTTAATCCAAATCAGTAAGCAAAGCTTAGAGGAAATGGACATCAAATGGAATATGGCTCTGCTGAGCATGAGAGCCAATAGTTTCTACAAAAAATATAGGAAAAAGATTTCCATTAATCCTTCTGATGTAGCTGGGTTTGATTAATCAAAGGTGTTGTGCTACAACTGTGGGAAGAAATGTCACTTTGCTAGGGAATGCAGATCTCCAAAGAATGGTAGCAACTATAGGAAGGAGAGCAGGAATGAGGATTCTGAGGCCAAGCTATGGTAGCCATGCTAGGAATAGATGGAGTTGGATGGGACTAGAGCTCTATGACAGAAAGTGTTGAAAGGAATCAAGCTCTAGTTGTTGAGGAGACAGAGAAAGAATTTGCTCTAATGGCCATGTCTACTTCTAACTCAGATAATGAGGTATATGATGACTTTTACTGTACTAAAGGGTGTAGGAAAAATACCGAGGCATTAAATGATCGAATCAGAAAGCTAAATGTTGATTATATAAATTAAGAAAATAATCTAGACAACTATAAACGTGCATTAGAATAATTAGAGAATATCAACAAAGAGAGAATCAATATAGGGAGCACATTGGAATTCTAGAAAGAGATGCTAGAGAAAAAGATGCCACTGTCCAAGAACTAACTTCTGAAGTTGAAATATTTAGAGCAAATCAAGAAAAAGTTAATTTAACTATTGAAAAGTTTGGAAAATCTGCTAAAGATTTAACTAAAGCTACAGAAATAGGACAATCTCCCAAAGACAAAACTGGTTTAGGTGTTAAGAATCAACATGCTGAAATTCCACCACCACCTGCTAACATACATGGTGCTAGCCAAATAAAAGACCTTCCTTGGACTAGAATTCCTTGTTTTGCTAAACAGGAGGATATGGTGTTTGACCCTAATTGCTATGGGTTAGATAATTAAGAACCAAAAGAACCATTGGTCAAAACTAGTCAAATAAGAGATTTTAATAAAGAACATGCAACTTTAAAACAGTGGAAAATAGATAACCCTATTCTTTTCTCAAGAGAAGGATTGTTTGGTAGTGACACTAGTTCTATTAAAACCAAGTTTTCCAACACTAGCAGCAAATCAAATTCTAAACCTAGTAGTCCAAGAATCCACAAAATTTCTACTAGATATGCTAAAATGTATAGACATGTCCCTAGATGTAATCAAAGAAACTAGAATTATCAAAAATCTATACAACTAGGCAAATAATTTGTTAAATATACCAAACCTTGTTTCACCTGTGGCAGTCTTAGTCACATGTATCAAGCATGCAAGGAAAGTATGGGGGTTGTGGCTGCAAATCCTTTAAAGGAAATGCAACCAAAAGCCGTTTTGTTGAATGCAGGGACAAAACCTTTTTCCCCTGCTAAATATATTCCACCTGCTTTGAGAAATAAGGCAACTAATATGTATGTTGCACATGCCCTAAGAAAGAAAACTGAAGCATACCCCAAATCTAGATCAAATGTGACCAGACCAACATTTCATAAGACATATGCATCTGGCCATAGACCTTACTAACGAACTTATAGAGAACAAAACAAGCAATGGGTTTCCCCTGCTAAGCCTAGGGTTTTCCTCTGTTAAGCCTAGGGTTTCTCATGCTGGCAAAGTTTTTGCCTCTGTTAACATGGGAAGATTGGGAAAAGTTGTGAAAGCCTCAGCTCGTTGGGTTTGGACTCCTAAAAATGGCACTCAACCCAACGGTGTATCACTAGCCTTTGATAAATATTCTTATATTGATACATGAGGTAGACCTAAGTCAGTCATGGCTTGGTCCCCAAAAGGAACTAAAAGTATGATCTCTTTTGCAGGTGACATAGCAGACAAAGAATGACAAAGCATACTGGAACATTGGTTGCTCTAGGAGTAAGATTGGACACAAGGCCTATCTGTCAAAATTTGTTCCCCTACATGATAATGATGGTGTATCATTTGGAGATGGGCATGGGACAATTACTAGGAAAGGGACCATTTTCACAAATGGAATGACATTTGACAGTGTCTATCTGGTGAAAGAACTAAAGTACAATATATTCAGTGTGTCTCAAATGACAGATAACAAAAACTTTGTTCTTTTTACTGATACTGAGTGCTTGGTTTTAGCAAATGAGTTTGTATTACCACCCAACACTCCATTGTGTTGAGAACTCCAAGATAGAAGAATATGTACACCATTTATTTGAAGGATATTTCACTTCAAGACAATGAGAACTGTTTCATTGCTAAAGCCTCAGTTGATGAATCCAAGAAATGGCACAGAAGATTAGGTCATCTAAACTTCAAAAATATGAACAAATTAGTTAAATTCAATCTTGTTCATGGTCTCCCTTCAAAGACTTTCAGTAATGATCATACATGTGTTGCTTGCTTGAAGGGAAAGCAACATAGAGCCTCTTGCAAATCTAAAATTGCTTAGTCTACCACCAAACCATTGGAGCTGCTGCACATGGATCTTTTTAGTCCTACCTTGTGGAAAGTATGAGCAAGAAATGGTACTGCTTAGTGGTCACTGATGATTTCTCAAGGTTCACATAGACCTTCTTTTTGTTTGAAAAGAGTGACACAGCAGGTGTACTCAAAGACTTCATTACTCATATTAAACTTCAAAAGAGTATGAAGGTGGTGACAATTAGGTCCGATAATGGTGGAGAGTTCAAAAACAAGGAGCTGGACGCTTTCTGTACCAGCAAAGGAATCAAAAAGGAATACAGCATAGCCAGAACACCACAACAAAATGGAGTTGCAGAGAGAAGAAATAAAACACTTATTGAAGCTGCAAGGACCATGCTATCTGATGCCAAGCTTCCAGTAATATTTTAGGCTGAAGCTGTTGGCACTGCTTGTTATGTTCAAAACAGAGCTTTGGTGGTAAAGGCTCACAACAAGACTCCTTATCAATTATTCAATGGAAGACCTCCTTTGATTGACTTTTTCAGACCATTTGGTGTCATGTGGTTATCCTAAATATACTTGATCATTTGGGAAATTTCAATGCAAAGGGGGATGATGGATACTTTGTTGGGTATTCATTAACAAGTAAGGGATACAGGGTCTTCAACAAAAAGACAAGCAAGGTGACATAGAACATACATGTCAATTTTCTGGACGATAAACCTGAAGACACACAAACGGGTCCCAATTGGTTCTTTGATATTGATGTTCATTCTAAATCTATGAATTGTATGCCTGTGACTTTGGAAAATACTAACATTTCAGGTACTAAAGAACCAACTGCTTTAGAGTATCTACCTTTAAGGTACATGACTGTACCCTCATTGTTCCCTGTTGATGATGCTGCCAAAGGGAATGCAGAAGAAAAGGACCTCTCTCAAAAGGATGAGCAGCCCCAAAATGGTCCAAAGCCTTTCAATCACTCTACTGACAAGAATTCTGAAATCAGTAGAATGTCTGAAAACAGTGGAATCTTGCATTCCCCTGCTAGTACAAACATTCCCCTTGTTGTTGAAGAAATAGTGATTAGTGATGATGATGATGCATAAAGAGAAACCCCACTCCAATCTACATCTTCTCTAATCTCTATGCCAAACAGTGGAAACATAATCATTAGCATAGAGGCCCAAGTTATTCAGAACTGCACTCAGCCCACCAACATCCATGTCTGAGCCATGTAATATCATTTGGAAGTTCCTTTGAATAATTCTTTCCCAATCAGGATAGTCCCATAGAACCTGACTTGGGAAACTTTGAAACAGAAGTCATCATGAATATGCAACCCACCTATAGAATCAATAAAGATCATCCACAATCACAAATCATAGGTGATGTTGATACTTCTAGACAAACTAGATATCAAGCTAAAGAGCATAGCTTCATTGCCAATATTACAATGATGTTTAATCATGAGAATATGCAATGTTGTCTTTTTGCTGCTTTTCTCTCACAAGAAGAGCCAAAGAAGATTTTTCAAGCCTTGAATGATGAAAGTTGGGTAGAGGCTATGCAAGAAGAGTTGCTACTATTTGGTATCCAAGAGGTTTGGGTTTTAGTAGACTGTCCAAAATGGGCAAAGCCTATTGGGACAAAATGGGTGCTCAGAAACAAGAAGGATGAGAGAGGGATAGTGGTAAAAACAAAGCTAGGTTAGTAGCTCAGGGGTACACACAGGAGGAAGGCATTGATTATGATGAGGTATTTTCTCTGGTTGTTAGATTTGAAGGCATCAGGCTATTCTTAGCATATGCTTCCTTTATGGATTTTGTGGTGTACTAAATGGATGTTAAGAGTGCCTTTTTATATGGCACCATTGATGAAGAGGTGTATGTCATGCAAACTCCAGGCTTTGAAGATCCAGAACATCCAGACAAAGTTTACAAGGTGAAAAAGGCAATGTATTGGCTTCATCAAGCCCCTAGGGCATGGTATGGGACTCTATCCAAGTATCTCTTGGATAATGGCATCAACAGGGGCAAGATTGATCAGACTCTCTTTATCAAGAAACAAAAAGGTGACTTTCTTTTGGTACAAGTCTGTGTGGATGACATTATTATTGGATCCACAAACTCCTTGCTTAGCAAAGAGTTTACCAAATTGATGCAAGATAAGTTCCAAATGAGTGCAATGGGAGAACTCAAATTTTTCTTGGGGTTACAAGTTCAGTAGAGGAAAGATGGCATCTTTATTTCTCAAGATAAATATGTTGCTGAAATTGTGAAGAAGTTTAGATTAAGTGAAGGAAAGAAAGTCTCTACTCCCATGGATAAGGAGCATCCTTGGGGAAAAGAAGGTCCATGAAAGCCTATTGATGTCAGAACATATAGATCCATGATTGGATCTCTCATGTACCTTACAGCTTCAAGACCTGACATAATGTTTGATGTGTGCCTTTGTGAAAGACACCAAGTAACACCAATTGAGTGCCATCTATTTGCTATGAAGATAATTTTTAGGTACCTCAAGTGTCACCCTTTCCTAGGACTTTGGTATCCTAAGGAGTCACCCTTTGAGTTAGTGTCCTACTCAGACATTGACTATGCTGGTGACAACAATGATAGAAAGTCCACAACAGGTGGATGTCAATTTTTGAGGAGCAGGCTTATATCTTGGCAGTGTAAAAAGCAAACCATTCTGGCAACTTCCACCACCGAAGCTGAATATGTGGCAGCTGCTGCATGTTGTGGACAAGTCTTATGGATCCAGAATCAGTTGCTTGACTATGGGTATAATTTTCTTAAGACCAAGATTTTCCTTGACAATAACAATACAATCTGCATTATCAAAAATCCTATTTTACACACTAAAACTAAACATACTAAAATCAAACATCACTTTATTAGAGATTGTTTTGAAAAAGGTTTAATTATACCTGAATCTATTAATACAGAACTTAATGTTGCTGATCTTTTGACAAAACCTTTTGACTAGGGAGATTTCAGTACTTTGGTAACAAGTATTGGGATGGTTAATCCCTAAACATGATGTATGTAATTTCTTGTGTATATTCAGGATTGTATTATTGTCTGTTATTGTAGAATTGCTAGTCAATTTTTCCATCATTTTAATGCCACTATTTTTGAACAAGGTTTCCTCTGTTTGGGTTATGTCCCCTGCTTGGGTTATTTCCCTTGCTTGGGTTATTTCCCTTGCTTGAGGTATTTCCCCTGCTTGGGTTGTTTCCCCTGTCTAGGTTGTTCTTTTTATGAGTGGCTTGTATGTGGTTTTAGAATAGTAATGCAGAAATAATATTAGAGCCTAGTGTGCTTTATTAATGGACTTAGTATGTACTCAATGTTTCAGGGGAGGGTTATGTCAAACCTTTAGGACTCAGGGTATCCTTAAGATACTCATGTATGATGCTAGATCATACCCACATGTGAGTGAGGGCTTGGTACTATGAAAACTTGTTGTAAGGCTTGTTGGAGTTCTTATTCCTTGAGGCATTGTAATGTGCATCTAACTTTTCTATTTAGGCAGCTTGCTAGTCAATATGGGATATTTAGGTGCATGTTGCCAAGACTACTGACCATAGGTACTGGTTTGGTTGGGAAGGAGTCCTGGGTACATATACTCTTTTTAGGATGAAATGGGTATATAGGGTAAACTTGTATGCTAGTTTCTTTCATGAGGCAGTTTGTGAATGGAGGACACTTGAGTTTCAACACATCTGTTTCACATTTGTGAGATTGCGTGCTTAGGCAGTGCTGTTTACTTTCTGCTAAATTGAGATGGAGTTATCATCCCTAGGATAGTTTCCCCTGTTTTCTTTACTTTCCACTGCTTGAACAAATCCCCCTGCTTTTGAAAGGTTCCCCTGTTTGACCGTTGACCAATATGACCGTTACCCCTGCTTATAGCCATTGGGCCTGTTGCTAAATTTTTGGTTAGGTAATATTTTAAAATATTTAGAACATATTGAAGGCGGTTTCTTCGCTAATTGGTTTCTTAACTTAATTGTATCAAATCTTTTTATTCAAGTTAAAAATTTGTTCCAAACAAAATTCTTCTAATCTCTCTATATAAATTCAATTCCCTTAACTAGCAGGCTTAAGTCTTTCATACGATCATTTCCCACCTAACCTTTCCTCTAAAGCTTTCATTCAATCAAAATAATTTTCATGGCGCTCAAAATTGCTGAATATCACGACCAAGTTGCTATTCTATCTAATGATCATCAAACATTTCATGAGATTGTGGCTTACCTAAGGGCAAGTTATTTCAGGTTAGCCCTTGTCCTTAATCCTCACATATACACCTCACACATTCAACAATTTTGGTTGACTGCAACGACTGAAATAGTGGATGGAGAGGTCATAATCAAGAGCCTTGTTGATGGTCACCCCAAAGTGGTAACACTTGCCTCCATTCGAGACAAGCTTGTCTTGGATGATTAGGATGGGGTGATCAACATACCTGAGGATGAGATATTTGAAAACCTTTCCAATTTGGGGTACAACATAGCAGAAAATCAAAGACTAAAGTTTTTTAAAGGCCAGTTTGCACCCCGTTGGAAATTTTTTATCCATACCATTTTACAATGCTTGAGTTCCAAAACCACTACTTTTAATGAGTTTGACAGCAAAGTTGCCACTGTTGTGGTCTGTTTGGCTACAAGAAGAAAATTCTGTTTTTCTCAAATGATTTTTGAAAATATGGTTAAAAATGAAAAGCAGTGGAAAATTTACATGTATCCTAGATTTGTGAAACTCTTGATTGATATGCACCAGCATGGTCCCATTCGACATAAACACTACTTCACTGCCACAGCCCATTCTCCTAAATTGTTCAACACACTCTTTACACATTCACCATAATTTTCTGGCCGTGCAGTACCCCTTACACAGACCATGCTAAACTTGATTCGAAGTGAAGCTGCTAAAAGACCCACAGCAGCCCAATCCCCACATCGAGATCCCCCTGCTTCTTCCTCTGATTACCATGCCAATGTTTTTCCCACTGTTGATAAACCTTTTAAAAGAAGAACAAAACACATATCTGTTAGGTCTCCCTTGCCTAGAGTATCTTCACCTGAAGAAGAAAGGGAAGCCTCCATGGGTATGAAGCATTCTGGGGGTTTGGCTGCCACTACCGCTTCACACTCATTGGGTGAGCAAGACAGTGACACCATAGCTAAGTCCTCTCCCCCACTCCATGATACCTTATTGGGAGAGCAATCTCCCACTAGGGTTGAGAGCAGTCTAAAACCATTATACATTCTTGAATTGACGGCTATGTGCATGAGCTTGCAAGAGCAAAATGCACAACTAGTACAAACTGTCACACAGCAAGGCCTGGAAATCTCCAATCTAGAGTCCAGGATTGCTAAAATTGAGGGGAGGAGACGTCTACAGCAGGTCATTTCTATTCATGAGGATGCCTCCAAAGAGGAGGAAGTTCCTACAGGGTCAACAAAGTGGTTTGAATATCCAGGACCACAGAAAGAAAGTGGAGAGAAAGGAAGTGATAAGGGGAGTGCAACAAAAGATATGGCTAAGACATATGTTTCCCCTGCTATTGTCAATCCCCCTTTTGCGACATATTTTTCCCTTGCCAGTATGGTTACCCCTGCTCCAGCTAGTGTGGCTACTACAAAATCCACACCCACTCAGACCTTCACAAGAAGCAAGAGAAAACCAGCACAAAAGGTCATTGTCATTAGAAGAACTGCACCAAAAGCCTCACCAGCAGTTGATCCAAATGACAGGGGGAAAGGTATTTTGATTGAAGAGCCAAAGGTAAAGAGAAAGTTTAAATCAGCAGAGGAGTTAAGAGCTATTGTTGAAAGTGATGATCTTCTTGTAATGCAAATGGTGGAAGAAGAACAGAAGGAAGAAATGGAAAGAAAAAGAAGAAGAGAAGAAGAGACACATTTAGATGTCTCTAGGTTAAATTTTTTCGACGATGAGCAGATGAATGCAAACTCTATTGAAGTTGAGAGGGATATTCAGATTATTCTTAAAGAGTTAGATCCCACAGTGCCATTGATCACACAATTGCTTGAAAAGTGGGAAGAATGGAAGCTCTCAGAATCATTGGAGTTCAGATACAATTTGGCCCATATGACTCTTAAATATCAAAGGGATCACAATGAGCTCAGGGATATGCATATAAAGAGAGATAAATATCTGAACTCTAAGGCTGGAAGGAAGGCCCATTATAAGGTCATGTTAAAAAGGTACAAAAAGTATAAAGACTCTAATTTTACAGGCATGTCCTTTACAGAAATAGAAAGGGAGGCTATTCTAGTAATCAGAATGAATAGTGTGGAAAACTTTATGGGAATAGGTTCAGTAGAAGAGACTGAGTATTTGAAGAAAAGAGATGAAATGATGAAGCAGAGCAAGAAGAGGAAAGCAGTGGATTGTGTGGTAGGAACATCATCAAAATCCCCTGCTTATATAGGTAAAAGAATGAAACGCATAGAGAAGCTGGGTATATTTGTGAAGGATGATGTGATTCCTTCAAATTAGGAATTAGATAAATGCATGGAGCTAGAAGTCTCAGATGATTTTGTACCAGAACCTCTAAGGATGAAATTTCCCATTGTCTAATATGAAATACATCATGAAAATGGGATGAGCTGGTGGAAGCTGATTAGGGCTGATAATAGTGTTCAGACCTTTCAATTTCTGAATAGGATGTTCAGGACTCTTGATAGGGAGGATTTGGAAACTCTATGTAGGGTACTCAAGGCTCACTTCAAGGGAAATAGGCCTACTGTGCAGTCAAATGGGAGAGACTTTCAAATCTGGGATGACATGGAGAGAATGTTTGAAACCAGAGCTGATGATGCTGCATTTTCTACTCAACAGGGTGCCAAAATGCTTGGATGGAGATTGTTTACTGCTTCTGGTGTTTATGAGTTGGTGATGGAAGGGCTGATTGTGTATCCACTTCATGACAAAATTTATCCACTCACACAAGAAACTCTGAGGAAGATGATTCAAACTACTCTCATTGTAGATGACAAGAATCATGTGCCTTATTAGTTTCTCAAGTTCATTCATAGTCAGAATTTGTAAGCATCCTCATACTTCGTAGCATTTATTCCAGAAACTTGTAATTAGGTGTAAGAACAAGTTTAGGGGAGGATTGTTGGGAATAAATGTATTTGGAAGTTCCCCCCTGCTATGGTGCTCACAGTTCCCACTACTAGTGTACTTTCCCCTGCTGGACTATTGAAGGCAGTGGGATCTATTCCCACTGTTTGAAGTTAAAGACCCTGCTGCATGGATAAACATCGAAGAGATATTGACGCGTTTCTGTTACTACTCTATTATACCTTCCTATTTTATTTCATAGTTATCTTGTACAAGGTTCCTTATGCTATAAAAGGACTCACTAGGGTTTTGTGTTTGATATATCTTTCTAGTCATTTCATTTCGTGCTTTAAGGTTGTAAAACCCTAATACCATCTTGAGTATTCGTATATTGCTTAATATATTAAAGCTTACAGTTTGGTTCACTACTTGTTCTTGTGCTAAACATTACTTTCCGCATCTTGTTTAGTTACTTTGTCAAAAGCAAAGTTTCTCTAAGTGATAGTTTGAGTTTACTCTTGCCATCACTACCCTTAAACAAGCTAAGGTTTAAGATCCGAGTTTAGGATCAACACAGTGTGTTTTACTCTTGGTCATGTTGTTAGGCTTTGTAAACTTTTTATGGATGTCCGTGGGTGAACATTGTAGTGTAGGGCTGAGCAACAGGTCCAGACCGGACCGGATCGACCAAAACCGGACCGAGGACCGAAATGGTCCAATATCCCTGACCGAGACCGGACCAAAATGGTCCAGTCAGTTCCAGGTCGGTCCGGTCTGGTTCGGTCTTCGGTCCGGTCCGATTCGGTCTTTGGTCCGGTCCTATTAGGCATAATCGTCGGGTTTTTGGTACGATCGGACCGGATCGGACCGGACCGGATCGGACCAGACCGAGGACCGAAATTGTCCAAAACCCCGGACCGAGGACCGAACCGAAATTGCCCGGTCTGGTCCGGGTCGGGCCGGTCCGGTCCGACGGTCCAAATGCTCACCCCTAGTGTAGTGTATTTGTTCGTACCGGCTTGTGGTACTTATAATAGTTTTTGCAATTTAATTTTTGTCGTGGATGGCCGCGAATTAGCTAAATTATAACTTGTCATTAATTTATCGATGTACTTAGAATAACTGTGTACGTCGCGCGCTTATTCGCGTCTTAGTATCTCTTGGATAAATTTAGTTATACTTTTCACATTGTGACTTTAATATTATCATTCACTTGTCGTGAGATTAATAGTAATTTATATCCAACGTCTTAGGTATAAAATGTTTAGCAGGTATTCATGATCCAAGGTCGTTGCGCTTTCATCCCTCTTATACGAAGAGCTAATTAGTAGATTCGCTCGACCTTTTGGTCCTTCGTAGAGACTGTTGGAAATACGTTTTACGTATTAGAAAGGACCGGCCACTCCAACAATAGTCTAAGTAATAACTCGTAGTTTAGTTATCATTATATTAAACAAACAAGGCCATGCCAAGCCCATGAGATGTATAGGCCGGCGGCCCATTATGTAAGCCCAAGCCCATCACAAGGCTTGGGTATATAAACCCTCTCCTTAGTTGGAGAGGGTGTTGGATTCATTCATTTTTCACATAGTTCTTACTTACTCTCTCAAGAAGTGTGTGTGATTCTACCAAATTTCTATCTCTTTCTCTCTCTAAACATAAGCTAGATTTACAATATCCTACAAATGGTATCAAGAGCCATGGGATGATTGTTTGGTTTATGTGTTTGTGTTCTTGATTCATACGCCTATTTTGATCCAAAACATTCAGACCAATTTTTTTTGTGTTTTTATGGTTTAATCTTGATATACTTCATCTAAATACTTGTAGTAGTGATTTGGTATTGTTACTTTGGTTAAAAACACAAAAATTTTGGGTGTTTGATTCATTTTTAGGCTAAAACTCGAATTTGTTGTGTTCTAGTACTATCCGAGAAAAGTGGTACTTTTGATTCCATATTACGATTTGAATATTGCGATCGCATAAACCTGAGGTTTCTACTTGCGATCGAATATCACGATCACTTCTTACGATCAGTCGTTGCGATCATTCGTTGCGATCAGTCGTTGCGGTCAGTCATTGCGATTAATCGTTGCGATCAGTCGTTGTGGTCAGTTGTTGTGATCACGTGTTACGATCGACTGTTGCGATCAGTTGTTGCGATCAGTGGTTGTGATCAGTTGTTGCGATCACGTGTTATGATCAACAGTTACGATCAGGTGTTGCGATCAAGGTTACCATCAGGTGTTGCGATCAAGGTTGCGATCAGGTGGTGCGATCAAGGTTGCGATCAGGTGTTGCGATCAAGAGTTACGACCAGGTGTTGCGATCAAGAGTTGCAATCACCCACTGCGATCAAGTGTTGCGATCACCCACTGCGATTAAGAGTTGCGATCCAACATTTTTCAAAAACGTGATTTATTTTTAGGAATCGTGTGAGATTTTGTCTTGGAATTTTTTGGTTTATCGAGAACAAGTATTAGGGGATTTTAACATTATTTCTCAATTTTAATACACAACAACAAACACATTTACTTTCTCTCATTGTTCGATCAACGTTTGTAAATCTTCACTTATCTAAATGGAGTACACATCTCTTACGGATAAGTCCATCCTCTCGGGTACGGATAATCGTCCACCAATGTTAGGGAAGACTATGTACGAGGATTGGACTTCCCGAATGAAACTTTACATGTTGAACAAAGAGAATGGACATCTCATTTGGGCATCAGTGCTCAATGGACCATTAGATTATGGTACAGTGACGGAAGGTTTAGTTACTTATCCTCGCACAATGGGTGAATTGACCAGAGATATGAAGATTCAAGACAAATGTGATAAGTATGATACAAACATCATTCTCCAAGCCCTTCCTCCAGATGTCTACAAACTCGTCAGCAAACATAAAGTTGCCAAAGAGTTATGGGATAGAATTCGTGTTCTAATGCAAGGCACCTCGTTAACTAAACAAGAACGAGAGTGTAAGCTTTATGATACTTTTGATAAGTTTGCCTATGTTCCCGGGGAGACTCTCAATGATTATTATTTGAGATTTACTCTATTGTTGAATGAGCTCAATATCTATGGCATGGCAATTCCTACGTTTCAATTAAACACCAAGTATTTGAACACCCTTCCATCCGAATGGCGTAAGTACGTGACGGCTGTTAAACTGGCTAAGGACTTGCATAACACCAATGTGGATCAACTTCAAGCTTTTCTTCAACAACACGAATGGCATGTGATCGAGGCTCGGTTGTCAACACCTCAAGTTCATGATCCACTTGCCATGTATGCTTCTCAACAAATGACCCCCCCCCCCAACAAAACATGGCTTTCACTTATCAACAACCATCATACTTGCAGCAAACACAGCAACCATCTTATCAACCACTAATGATGCCACAACAAGCATTTCAACAAAGTGTTTTTCAACAGCCTTATCCACATCAACCAGCACATCAGGCATCACCCTCACAAGTCAACACTTCTCCAATGGGCTATACTCCTTAGAAAGGATATTTTCCAATTGAAGCACAACCAGCACAAGCCTTCTACTCCAATGAACTTCCACCAATCCAAGCACCGGTCTTTACTCCAAATGATACGCCTACTGATGTCTTAAACCATCTCACTGCCTACTTGTCAAAACTTGTTGCTACTAGAGGTTTTCCACCAACGAACAATTAGCTCTGCACCTCTTCAAATCCTCGACAACAAGCCACTGTTCAAGATGGTCAAGTGACGGTGCAACCTATTCAGGGAAGGTAAAATTCATATGGACCTCCTACAAGGACCGTGAATGCTCAAGATGTGAATTCTCAAGCTAATGGAAATGGAAGCACTGTTGGTCCTCAAAAGCTTGCGACGTGCTACAATTGTTGAGGACAAGGTCATATGGCTAGGGATTGCACTTAGCCGAAAAGGAGAAGGGATGCAACGTGGTTTCGTGAGAAGATGTATTTGGTTGATGCTCAATCTAAGGGAAAGATTTTGGATTCAGAGGAGTTAGCATTTCTTGCAGACCCAGGGGCAGCATGTAATGAAGGCATTGCAGTCGTTTCTACCTCTAATGCAGCATATCAAGCAGATGATCTTGACGCATATGATTCGGATTGTGATGACATTCACTTAGCCCAAGCTGCTCTCGTTGCTAATCTCTCTCACTATGGTTCTGATGTCGTCAGTGAGGTACCAACCACATCTAATATTGCTCATGATAATCCACATCAAGTTGAGCATGAGAATGACAACCTCGAACAGCATTCGGGAACTAGTAACTCAAATGATATGGTATCCAATCCAACACATTTGAGTGAACCTCAACCAAATGCTACGACGGGTATGGAATCTTATGATCAACGTGATTTGGTAATGGTGCCTAAACATATTATTGATAACATGATGTGGTCGTCCGACAAACCATAGAAATTAATGAAAAACCTAACCGCTAAGCTTGCGCTGTATAAGGAAAAGGTCAAAACTATTGAAATGGTCCCTCAAGCAGAGAAAATAACTTGTTATGAATTTTACCAATTTCGTGTTGAAAAGATTGTACACTTAAATGAAATAGAATCTTCAAAAGCTACTCTTTCCAATGAATTAAAAGAAAAAGAGTTGGTTGTAAATGATTTTCAGAAACTTAAAATGGACTTCGACACTCTCGAGTCTAAAAAGTTTGAATCAGAAATTAATGCTACCAAACTTCTTAAATTCAAGGAACAACAGCTTTTAAAACAATACGCTTCCACATAAAAGGTTCATCTTTTAACTAAATCGTTTAAAGAACTCGAACTTAAGCGTCTTCAAGATTTACCACCTAATCCTGGTTATGCAAAAAAAGCTCAGGAATATATTCCTTGTCTTTATGATGTGACCCTAATTGGCAAATCGAAAGAAGCACCTTATGTTCGTAGTACTGAGGAGACACAGTCACTTGCGGAAGAAACTCATTCTAAAATGATTTCAAAATTCCATAAGATTGATTATGATAAGCATAATAAAGATCAATTTTCTAAAAAGATCCGTATTCATTTACAAAAGGAATTATCTCAATTATCAGCTTTTGTGGCCCAAAGTTTGTCAATGGAAAACCTTCCTAGTACGTCTCCTACACTTGTCAAAAAGGATTTAACTAAGTTAATTCCACCGGTAAGTAAGGTGTCAGATAGCTTAAATGCGGTGTACCAACACTTTGCCGATTTTGACAAGGTCATTGCGGAACATATGACGGCTACGGCCATAACGGAAGGTGAATGGAATTTTGAGCACACTAGAGTTGCGTTTCGAGACAAAATTGTTCCGTTTGTAAACAATGTTAAAGCTTGTCTTAGTAATATTGATCAAGATTTTCTTTTTGAAATAGAAGAAGTTAGACGTGTTTTCAATGAAATGGATGATGCTTATGAAAACAGTTTACTTGAAATTGAACGAGTTTCACGCCAAAATGATCAGCTTCTGAAGCAAGTGATGTCTCATGATATTGTTTCCGTCTGTGTGAATAAAAGTGTTGATAATGATTCTATTGTGCATAATGTTGAATCTGTGGATAATGTGGTAAATAGTACTTGTCACAAATCTGACGCTGAATTTTTAAAGCATCAAGATTCTTATTCTTCGCTTTCAAAACGTTTTGATGAGATTCAAAAACATTGTATTTCGCTTGAATGTAAACAACAATTTATTCAAGAGCTTTTTGAAACGTCTTTCGAAGGTGTTAATATCGATGATGCAAATTTTCAAAAGAATTTTCGATTGGACTTACAATCAAAACAGCGTCAGCCCAGTGACAAGGTTGCTAAATCGTTACCGATAGACATAGAGAAATCTAAGGAGCTTAACGGTGTGAACGTACTTGAGGCCGCTGAGAATTTTAAACTTGATCTAGATAATCGAGTTTCCAAGATTTTTTCCAAAGTTGATAACTTAAAACAGAAAAATACACAACTCTTCGATTCAGTAAAGCCCACATGTGCTAATACCACTGCACAGAATCAATCATTGATTGAACGATTGAATCGAAAGTCGGTGGAAATATCTGATTTGAGGGAACAAATTTGTGGTAAAAATTTGGCCTTGGCTGAGTTAAAGGAAACACTTCGTACCCTAAAAGGTAAGAATGTTGTGGATAACGCCGCCAATGTCTCAGCATCGTCCTCTAGTGCAATCAAAAGGAACCTCATCACCGTCACACCACTTAACAAGGGCCCTAGGACTAAACCATCTCAAACATTGGTCACTAAAGATAAGGCAAAATTAAAACCAGCTTCTAATATTCCCGTGTTGCCTTCTACAGGAGTAAGCATCACTACTAAGGCTCAAAGATCTAAGCTTAAAAGAAACAAGAAGAATGATAGGATCTTGCCTCCATCGTAGTTAAGTGAAGAAGAAAGTAGAAGCCCACCCTAGGAATGTTATTTCTGTTTTGAATAAAAAGAATCATGTAGCTAAACCTAAAGGCTCTGCGGTTGTGCAACGTTCTAAGCCTACTGTGAATTCTAATTTGAAATGTTGGAATTGCAATGAATGTATGTTTTCTAGTCGTCATGATTCTTGCTGTTGGGTCGAAATTATGAGTTGATGCGTCAAAAACAACAAAATAAGAAGACAAGGACTAGTTTTGCCAAAGTTAAATATTACAAGCTGGTGGAGTCTTTTTATTAATTTAATAGCTTTCTTTGTAAGCTATGTTTTCTAGTTTATAAAGAAAACATACGTAGGTTTTACATTAATATTATTCATTCACAATGTAACCTACAATAATCTTTGATCTCTAGGCATGGGATTCAATGTATACATGCCTAGAGTTGTTTGTGTTAATCATTAATGCAAGCACACTTTGGGAGAATTCATCTTGTTAACATCTTGTTCATATTAATGTTCTATTCTGCTATGTTTTATACATATAAACATTGATAATCCTAGATATAATGGTTCTTAACCATTGACTGTAACGATCAATGGACTCCACAATTGGTATCAGAGCCTAAGGCTCGTGATATCTAGGAGATACAAGGTGTTACGTTCGTGTTGCTGTGAAGCCACTGTCCAGAATTAGAGACAGTTTTAGTGACGGTTTAGCGATGGTCTGTCAGATCTGTGACAGTTTGTGACGATTTGGCTACAGATCTGTTGTCGTTAAAAGAATGGGAGAAAGGAGTAATCACATCTGTGACAGTTTAGTGACAATTAAACTGTCGCTAAAGAGGAGTGATTTGAAACTCGTTCTAGGGTTTTGGAGATATAAACCCTAAATCGACTGATTCATGTTTAGTGATTGTTCTAGCCTTGGTGAGTTGATTCTTAAATCAACAATGAATCCTAGAATCATGATCTTACACAAAACCCTAGATCTGATCTTTAATAAAGAAGTTGTAATATATGAGAAGAAAAAGATGGTCGATGCTCATGGTCCTAGGGATTGTACGTGTTGTTATTGGATGTATATGTATCACGTGATAAAGCTACATAGAAAGATGGTTGATACAAGCAGAACAAAGACATTCGATATGTGTCATCTTTTGCTAGTTTTCTAGGGAAAGAGAGATTAATTGTTATGTGGACGGGTAACAATAGTTAAGTATCCAAGCTTTGATCCATTCACGTGGGTTAGACACAGATCGTGTTTTAGCAAGGTAATATGTTGATCTTATGGTTTTAGTATTTTATTCGATTATGGGCTATACAAAGTTATCACGTGAATAAGGGTAGCTGTTTGCAAAAGGATAAAAGTGTTCGGCTTATTATATGATTTGTTATGTTTGAAAAAGACATTCACGTGATGTTTTGATGGAGCAAAAGTAATAGAAGATGTGGACATGATAAAAATATTACAGTACTATTCTTTGACATAGTAGTTTAATGATGCTTCTTTTGCTTCAATTGTTTATCCAAGAATGTCACGTGAATATCTAGCTTCAAACAAAAGACGTGATACTGAGGCCATAGAAAAGGTGCGTTGATTGTTATCTGCTGTTCACAAAAATATTTTCAATTGTTTGAAAATATTTTTGGATGGATATAATATGGTTATCGAATTTTTAGGGATTGCTATTAAAAGCTTCCTTAAATAATCTTCTCTATTTTAATGATGAAAGGAACAGCTAAGCATCAAACACCAAAAGAAAAGGACGTTTGGTCCCAAGATATAACTTTGGATTTTTATAATTCACGTGGGAATGGGGTAGCTGCTAGATAAAAGAATGATCACTATTTTCTATTAATATTGGTTCTTATGGTCTCAAGGAAAGTCACAGTGGGTATTTTATATTCAAGTATTATTATTATTTGGACCCACTGTAATATTTTCAAGCTGCTGGTGAGAGTTATTTAAGCCACTGACAGACACGTTGACACGTGAAAGCTAGACGCTGACACGTGTATTTAAGCCGCTGACAGTGTTGTACGCAGCCACTGACAGAAAAAAAAAGTATTGGAGATTTTTGGTTTGGAGTTTGGTTAATTCACAGCAACTAGGTCTTAAAGGTATAAAGGCTCGTTTTATTTCCTTTGATTACGAAGAAAAGTTTTTATCATTTATTTGAGGACGAAGTAGATTTTCGCGGGTATGTGTTTTATGCTTAAACACCTAGTGACAAAGTGGTACAAAGATCTAAGAATGTTTTTCTTATGGTACTCAATGCACATATTTTCTATCACTTGAAGGAGTTACATTATCGTGCTCAGTGTCTCGTTTCAAAGGTAAATGAGGATTTTTGTATATGTAAGCTCTTTGTCACATGGTTAGTGCAAGATATAGAATGCAAGTTCGGGTTATTCTACTTCATCATCAAGTAAGTCATAATTAGATTTCTTCATATGTGATCATTACATAAAGCCTACTGAATTTGAAGATTCAATAATGGTTAGCACAATTTAAGGGGAAGCTAAATTGTTCATGTGTTAATCATTTACATGTACCATTGAGGTGAATGTGTTTACTACTGCGCATTAGTATTATTACAACTAATATAAGTTTTCTATTTCTCAAATTCATTATAATTCATAACCTGTGCTTCACGGAGGGAAATTTGAGAATTTAAAAACTTGGGTTAGAAGTGTGATATTGGTTAGTAGTGGTCGAAATCAAGGTTGCTTACATACAAGACCCCTATTTGGATCATGTCAAAAAGGGGAAGAAGTCTACAAAATTCAATCTGTTGATCCTTGGTGTTATATGTTTTACAAAGAATGCGAGCTTAAGGGGAAGTGTTTTTTACATCAGCAACTAGGGGAAGATTGTTGGGTCAAAATTATGAGTTGATGCGTCAAAAACAACAAAATAAGAAGAAAAGGACTAGTTTTGCCAAAGTTAAATATTACAAGCTGGTTGAGTCTTTTTATTAATTTAATAGCTTTCTTTGTAAGCTATGTTTTCTAGTTTATAAAGAAAACATACGTAGGTTTTACATTAATATTATTCATTCACAATGTAACCAACAATAATCTTTGATCTCTAGGCATGGGATTCAATGTATACATGCCTAGAGTTGTTTGTGTTAATCATTAATACAAGCACACTTTGGTAGAATTCATCATGTTAACATCTTGTTCATATTGATGTTCTATTCCGCTATGTTTTATACACATGAACATTGATAATCCTAGATATAATGGTTCTTAACCATTGAGTGTAACAATCCATGGACTCCACACTTGCCTTACTGACCATGTGAATGAGATGAATGCCCGGAAAAATGGATTAGAATGGAAACCGACTGGGAAAGTGTTAACCCAAGTTGGTTGGATGTGGCGCCCCACTGGTAGAACTTTCACTATAGTAGGAAATGTGTGCCCTTTAACTAGGATCACTCCCACTAAAGCAAAGAAAGCGTGCCCTTTAACTAGGAGTACCAAGGCTACCAAAACACAAGCGTGTCCTTTAACTAGGAACACCAACACTACCGTAGGAACCAAGTGCCCTTTAAATAGGTCTACTCCCACTGTAGTGCCCGCTAATACTCCAAAACCTCAGAAAGTTGGAACAATAAAACCTGTTAGTGGTAAAACTCACAATAGAAAACGTAGGAAATCTAAGGACAACACAAATGTTAGCAATTCTGATAATATTATATATGTATATACTAACACTCCGGAACCAATAGTTTCTAATGCATTGTCTACTGTTGTTGTTGAAAATAGGTGGTCCAAATTGTTCTCTGGTATTTAGACTCTGGTTTCTCTAAACATATGACCGGAGATCGCTCTCAGCTCAGAAATTTCGTCAGCAAGTTTCTTGGTACGGTTGGATTTAGAAATGATCATATTGCAAAGATAATGGGTTACGGTGAATATCATATTAGGAATGTTATCATTTCAAGAGTGTATTATGTGGAAGGTCTCGGTCACAACTTATTTTCTGTGGGGCAATTTTGTGATGCAAACCTAGAAGTTGCTTTTCGAGAGCATACCTGCTTCAGTCGTAATTTGGAAGGGGTTGATTTATTGAAAGGTACTCGAGGGAATAATTTGTACACTTTTTCTCTACAAGACATGATGGCCGCTTCTCCCGTATGTCTTCTCTCCAAAGCATCGAAGACTAAATCATGGTTATGTCATCGACGGTTATCTCATCTTAACTTTGACGCTATTAATCACTTGGCGAAAAACGAACTTGTTCGTGGTCTTCCTAAACTTACATTTCACAAGGATCATTTGTGTTCTGCGTGTACAATGGGGAAAAAGCACTAAGAAATCATACAAACCCAAGACTGAAGACACCAACCAAGAGAAACTTTATTTGTTGCATATGGATCTTTGTGGTCCAATGCGTGTCGAAAGTCTTAGTGGTAAAAGGTACATCCTCGTCATTGTGGATGATTATTCTCGGTTTACATGGGTGAAATTTCTTACAACAAAAAATGAGGCACCTAAATTCATCATCGTATTTTTCAAGATGATTCAAGTGCGTCTCAACACTATTGTCTGACGCATTCGTACAGATAATGGAACCGAATTTGTGAATCAAATTATGCGTGATTATTTTGAAGAATTTGGCATTTCTCATGAAACATCCGTTTCTCGCACTCCACAACGAAACGGTGTCGTTGAAAGGCGAAATCGCACACTTATGGAAGCTGCTCGAATGATGTTAGTTTACGCAAAGGCTCCATTGTTTTTATGGGCAGAAGCAGTATCTACAACAGTTTTCACCCAAAACCGGTCACTAATTCGTAAACGCCATGGTAAAACACCTTATGAGCTTCTCCATGGAAAAGTACCAGATTTATCATATCTTCATGTATTTGGTTCTCTTTGCTATCCAAATAATGATGGTGACAATTTGGGGAAACTTCAACCAAAAGCTGATATTAGTATTTTCATTGGCTATGCAACCACAAAAAAGGCATACCGAATCTACAATCGCAAGTCTCGTAAGATCCTCGAAACTATGAACGTTGATTTTGATGAGATGACAGCTATGGCTTCTGAGCAAAGCAGCTCTGAACCCGCACTTCATGAAATAGGACCCAGTAACATTAGCTCTGGTCTTGTCCCAAATAACCCTACTTCATCATCATTTACACCACCTTCTAGGAATGAATGAGATACGTTGTTTCAACCGTTCTTTGATGAATTCTTTACTCCTCCAAGTATTGTTGCTCCAGAACCTGAAGTAATAGCTCCGATTACCGAAGTTGTCCCTCTAGCAACTAAAGCACAATCGGATACGTGTGCACCTACAATTGGTCAAGATATACCTTCAACGAGTAATTCTCAACCAACTACCGAATCAACTACCCATGTCATGCCTATTGATGATGAAGAGGATGATGATGATCACGATTTGGAATTCGCTAAAATGCGTGAACTTCCATTCTTTGGTGTACCAATTCCCGACTCTAATCAAGCTGGGTCATCCACCTCAGAAGAAGCTCCTACTACGGTTTACTCCAATCCACGGATTCGTAAACATGACAGCAAGTGGACAAAGGATCATCCTATAGATTCTATTATTGGTGACCCTAATCGTCCGGTACCCACACGAAGTCAGTTACAAGAAAGTGCAATGTTTTGTCATTTTGATGCTTTTCTCAATGAAGTTGAACCTAAGACGTGGCAACAAGCATTTACCCAATCTTGTTGGATAGAATCTATGCAAGAAGAACTTAATGAATTTACACATCTTGATGTATGGGAACTTGTCCCATGCCCGGATCAAGTGCAGTTACTCACTTTGAAATGGGTTTACAAGGTGAAACTCGACGAGTTAGGCGGAATATTGAATAACAAAGCTCGACTAGTAGCTCGTGGATACAAGCAATTATTGGGCATCGACTTTATGGAATCCTTTGCACTTGCTTCCCGTTTGGAAGCTATTAGACTATTCCTTGCTTATGCAGCCCACATGAATATGATCGTCTAACAGATGGATGTGAAGACGGCATTTCTCAATGGTGAAATCAAGGAAGAGGTCTATGTTCAACAGTCGGATGGTTTTGTGAATCCTAAATATCCTAATCATGTGTACAAGCTTAAGAAGGCTCTCTATGGGTTGAAGCAAGCTCCACGCGCATGGTATGATTTATTGTCACAATTCCTCATTACGCAAGGCTTCGCTAAAGGCAAGGTGGATACCATGCTGTTTATTTAGAAACGAGGTAAAGATATGATTATGGTACAAATATATGTTGATGATATTATATTTGCTGCCTCGACCCAAACCTTATCGGATGAGTTTGGGACACTCATGTCTTCTAAGTTTAAGATGTCAATGATGGGCAAGGTATCATTCTTCTTAGGTCTTCAGATATCTCAGAGTCCCAGAGGCATCTTTATCAATCAATCCAAGTATGCCCTTGACTCGCTTAAGAAATATAAGATGGAATCTTGCGACCCCGTGGATACTCCAATGGTGGAACGAACTAAGCTAGATGCAGATCCACATGGGATTGTTGTTGATCCAACACTTTATCATGGAATGATCGATACCCTTCTGTATATCACATCTAGTCGACCTGGTCTTTAGTTTGCTATCTGCATGTGTGCTCGGTATCAAACTAGACCTACCGAGTTACACTTAGCTACTGTTAAACGGATCTTTCGGTATCTTAAAGGAACCATTAATCGGGGAATTTGGTATTCGAAGGACTCTTCGATTGCACTTATGGCATATGCAGATGCGGATCACGCGAGTTGTCAAGATACACGATGTAGCACGAGTGGAACTTTGCAACTACTAGGAGATCGACTAATCAGTTGGGCATCGAAAAGGCAGAAAAGCGCTGCAATTTCAAGTACAGAAGCAGAATACATAGCTATGTCCGGTTGATGTGCTCAAATTCTTTGGATGAGATCACAATTAACCGACTATGGTCTAGGTTTCAACAAAATTCCGATGTACTGCGACAACAAGAGTGCAATTGCCTTATGCTTCAACAATGTTCAATTCTCCCGGTCGAAGCATATTGACATTCGCTACCACTTTATCAAGGAGCAAGTGGAAAATGGAGTGATAGAGCTTTACTTTGTCCGATCTGAGTATCAATTGGTGGATATTTTCACAAAGGCTTTAGATCGCGCTCGAATGGAATTTTTTGCCGACAAGCTAGGTTTGAGAACATTCTCGCCCGAGACTCTAAAGGAATTGGCAGATGAAGCGAAATAATAGTGGTGGTAAACTATTCTCCGTATCCTTGGTGATCATCTATATATATTGTTTATATTTTTATCCACAAAAGCAAAATACAAAAATATATAACCATATAAAAACCATAAAAAGTGAAATATTCATAAAAATCCAAAAATATTTTTACTTTATTTTTCAAAGGCATGTCTTTTGGTACGATAATATTTACGGCCTTAGAAATGTTGATTAATATTGACACGGAACCATAAATAGAGTTCGTACAAAAGTTGTAAATATTTCATAAAACAAGCCTATATGGCTTGTAGTTATTTCAGACTGCAACTCGCTTTTCATATTAAAGTCAAGTATTTCTTATGAAAGCTTTGGCTCTCAACGAAAATTAATTTTCTCGGGCAAGGTTTACTTTAAAACCTTGTAAGGGATCAAGTTTACTTTATAACTTGGTCTAACACAAATCTATGTACGCTTCAGTGCATTTATTTGTTAAAACAAGAGAAGTCTTGTTTTTATGAAGCTATCATCTCTAAAACCATAGCTATCTACAATTGGTATCTACATACTCGACGATGCGACTAATCAAACGACGACTACAGCTCTTTCAATAGAACACGGGTCAACAATTGAGGGGGAGCAATTGTCAAGCATTAAAAATCATCGATGCCAACAATGCCAAGTTCACTAATTCATGTCAAGACAACAATACCAATCGTACATGTGGTGTCAAGAGATGACTTCAGACGTGACGAGGCGACCAACATTTTCCGACAAGAACCATTTGGTCTTATCATATGATGTTCTCATCAATCAGGTTCAACCTTGTCAATTCATTCTTATATGGTGAATATGTGATCATATTACAAATCGGTATCATATCTCACAAATTGGTCTCATGAAGATTAAACGGACTTGCATGCTTCTTCCCAAACATTTCTTAAAACTTCATTAAATCAATTGATATTAAAAACATCGATTGGGTTAATATTTTTAATATGGGGGAGAAAATGTGATTTAATATGGGAAATTATCACAAATGGTTTGACTTAACGTGATGGCTCATCCGGACATATGCGAAATGTTTTCGAATATCGTCGCATATGTTTAGGGGGAGAAAATGGATTTGCTATATCAAAATGGATTTCATGGTGACATATACTTACCCTAAACCCATTTATTTCACGACGATGAAGATTGAGGTGTCATAAGGATGGTAGGATAGGTTAAGTCCAATGATTCTTCCAAAACCGGAGGAATCTTCCCAAGGACATTCCATAGCTAGAAATAGTAGTCCTTAGGAAAGATGGAGAAAGGTTGTGAACGTAGCTGAATACCGACCAAGTACTTAAGTTAGCACTGGAACAATCATAAAAAGGTGCTAGTTATGACGTAATGGTAAGCATTGAAGGGGTTGAAGAATGAAAAAGAATTGTAATGATAAAGGGTCTAAAGAAAGAAGCCCTCCCTACAACTTAGGCAGAAACCGGGTCAACAAATATGCTATTGAGATCATTTTAATGATGCTCGATATTGAAGATAGACATCATGGACCCAGTGATGTATTGCACAACCCATCCCAGCTAACTCAGATATCTCTTAAAAGGTATTTGTTTTTATTCACACGGAGACAACGCATTATCTATCGATTTATTCACTCCGAATAAATTGGTATTGAAATGGTGGCACTCCTCTCCAGCCTCCGATCACTAAAATCCAAAATGCACGATCGAGTCTAGAGCCATTTGAGATCATCAAATATCTCATTAGGACACATTTCCATATTTCCTTGCTTTTTCACACACTGTGAAAAGTAAGAAAGATCTTAAGAGTCCTACGCAAAATCTTCATGATCTTGCCTGAACATCCGAGTAATACGAAATTATTTACAATGAAGATGGAAATCCTTCTTGAGCGAACATTTAATAGCGCATGGTAGGTGACTTGTGCGATTCTTTATGAATCAAACTTGTGATAACTGGAATGCAACAGTTGTTTAATTTTTAATTGAATTTAAACACGTTCCAAACCTCTACGCAATATCTCAGTGATCTTGCCAAAACACTCAGAGTGATACCTTAGTGTTCACAGTGATGAGTGGAAATCCTTCTAGTGTTAACTTTAAACAACACTTGGTAGGTAACTTGCAAGATTCTATATAAATCAAGCTCGTGAAAACTGGAAAGCAACGATGGTGCGATTCTTTAATGAGTCAAACTTGTTCCAGGAATCGGAATTGACGGCTTCAATCATGAAGATACTTGTATCCAAATGATTCACTCTTTACGTTCGCAGTCAGCTTTGGACGGTCGAGTAAAGAGAACGGGTTAACCCGCAAAATCTTGTCAAGGAGATTTTTAATTAAATCTACCTCCCACAAGTACGATATTTCATATCGTCCAAAGGTCTTCACCGACCGGAGGTAAAATGCTACCGAATTAGAATGAAATGTTCAAAGCCATTTCGTTCGTGTGTACTTATGTTGCGGCATTTGAAGACGGTGGCGTTGCGGAATTCGAGAAGAAGTCGTCCCCGCATGCCTATACTTTATGAACTTAATACTTCATTTAATTCTAGAAAGCCTAAAAGTCAAGTCTTTCGCTGTATCAAACTCTGAAGCTTTCAAGAATTACAAAGGTATAAGTATGTGGGACGTGAAGTCACGAAGAGGCGAAGATCACAAGTGATGGATGCCCAAGATCAAGGCAAGAGATTAATGCTCAAGATTGATATCAAAGATCACATCAACATGTTCACTAGAGAAGAAAAAGAAAAGAAAGACGGAGACTACGAGCTCAAGAAAAGCATAGTATGCTAGGTTTATATTATTATTGTAACTTGGGTAACGCCCTTGTTTGGAGTGACCTCCCTTAGGGGGAGATTGTTGGAAATACGTTTTACGTATTAGAAAGGATCGGTCACTCCAACAATGGTCTAAGTAATAGCTCATAGTTTAGTTATCATTATATTAAACAAACAAGGCCATGCCAAGTCCATGAGATGTATAGGCCGGCGGCCCATTATGTAAGCCCAAGCCCATCACAAGGCTTGGGTATATAAACCCTCTCCTTAGTTGGAGAGGGTGTTGGATTCATTCATTTTTCAAATAGTTCTTACTTACTCTCTCAAGAAGTGTGTGTGATTCTACCAACTTTCTATCTCTTTCTCTCTCTAAACATAAGCTAGATTTATAATATCCTACAGAGACATAGGTTCATGTACACCCGTATGCAAATAATATTAACTTAAAAATAAAAAAATGGAATTAAATCAATAATTGAAAGAGAAAGTGGGTCGCGGAACTAGCTAGGGACCATGGTGTTTTTATTAATACTTGCAAGATTTTGAATAATAAATACATGGACAGTTATTAGGGTGCTGACTAGAGCATAAGAGCATCCATGCTCGGATCGTATCCCTAAAGATAACACCTTTTGAGGTTGCATATATTCCATGTACGGGGCTAGTTGCGCCCGTCCATGCCGCGTAACTTGTACGCGCCTTGACCTAGAGCTTCAGTGAATTTGTATGGTCCTTCTCACTTAGGTCTGAGTTTGCCTCCGTCCTCCGCATGACTCGCATCGTTGGCATGATATACAAAATCTCCTGGTTTAAAAGAACTCCTCAAACATTAGCGTTGTTAGTAGCCTTTCATCTTGGATTTAGCCTTAGCTTCACAGATGGTTGCCCGTTCTCTTCTCTCTTCAAGTAGATCCAAGTTTGCCTACAGTTTTGCGTCGGTTGTCACGACATCTACCTCTGACATAATGAAGGTCGGCATCTCGATTTTGGCTGGTATAACCGCTTAGATTAGAGAGAACGGGGTGTCCTTGTTACTGGTTTTGATCATCGTGCAGTGTGCTTACAAGACGTGGGAGAGTTCATCAACCCACTTCTTGCTTCCTTTATCTAGGCGCCCTTTGATGCAATCTCATAAGCTTCGTTTAGCACGCTCCACAAGGCCATTGGACTACGGATGTTTCATAAAGCCAAACCGTTGTGTGATAATTAGCTTTTCACAACAATCCTTGAAGGGATTATTGCGAAGTTGCTTCCCATTATCATAAACAATTTCCCCTCGCAAGTCGAAGCAGCACACTATGTTATCCCAAACGAATTACTTTACTTGTTTACCATTTACTGTTGCTACCACGTTGCCTTCTATCCATTTTGTAATCCATAACCATGATAAGTAATTTGATCCCTCATGTTGCTTCGGGAAAAGGACCTGCTATGTCAATGCCCCACTTATAGAATGACCATGGGGACGTGATAGGAGATAGTGGTTGTTGTAGATTCCATGGCACCGGGCGATGCATCTACCAATTGTTGCACTTTTGAATAAGCTCTCACGCATCACGATGCATAGTCAGCCAGTAGTATCCTGTTCGTAGAGCTTTTGCCATGATCGATATGTGTCCTACATGCATGCTACAAGATCCTTCGTAAATCTTCCTTATCACATAATCTGCCTGAAGTGGTCCAACGTATCTCATCCATGGTTTTAAGAATGATCGCCTCTACAGCACTTCGTTCCTGACTTCAAACTATTTTGAATTTTTGCGGACTTGTCGCACTTCCTGGTCATCGGGTGGGAGTGTTTCGTCCATCAAGAATAGGAGTCATCCAGGTATTCCCTTCATCTTCCACGACCGTTGATACATTATTTTCTGAGATAGACTTATACTTCAGGATTTCTGCCAGCACGTGCTTAGATAGATGTGTGAAGATGGTACATGCAATCTCGATAAGAGCATCTGCTTTCTTATTTTCCCCGCTCAGAACTTGTTTTATGGAGAATTTTACAAAGCTACTGCTCAATGACTTAGTCTTTTCCAAGTAGCAAATTATATTATCGTCCTTGGCCATGTATCCCCCCCCCCACACACACACACTTGATTTTCTATCGAACAAGAGTCCACGTGTGCTTGCAGGTTGCGAGTTCCTATTTGTATTATGATCCGGAGTCCATAAATCAGTGTTGCATATTCAGCCTCGTTGTTTGTGGATGTGAATTCAAAGCGTAAGGCATAAGAGAACTCAACCCTTTCTTGATTTGCGAGGATTAGGCCGCGCCTTATCCGTTCACACATGAGGATCCGTCCTTGAATAAATCCATGGCTCGTGGGGTGTCTCCTCCTTGAGGGTTAACGGCTCAGACTCGTCCAACTTTTCCGCGATGAATTAGTTAAATTTGGCCTTTCACCGCGGTTCGTGGTATGTATGATATATTATGTTCCCCCAATAGCACGCTCCACTTTTGTAGGCGTCATGCAACATCCGGCTTGGATATTATTTGTTTGATGGGTTGGTCTATGATCACTACTATTGGGTGCGCCTAGAAGTGCTGACACAACCTTTTCGCATCGTACACTAATGCTAATACTAGTTTTTCCTTCGAGCTATAGTTTAACTCAGAGCCTTGTAATGTACAGCTCACAAAATAGACCGACGTTTGGATTGTGTTACGATCAATCATCAAAACTGCGCTTATCGCACCATGTGTGGTAGACAGATACATGATCAATTCCTCTTTAGGTCGTGGTGCGAACAACATAGGAAGTGCCGCCAGATGATTTTTTAGCTCATCAAGTCCTGTAGTTAAAAGAGGCCATGATTGAAGCACTAGTTTTGAATTTGCCTAACTTTGATAAGGAGTTGTGGTTGAACCTTATGCATGTGATAGTGGCATTGGAGCTGTGTTAATACATGATGGACATCCATTAGCTCACATAAGTAAAGCTTTATCTTCCCAACACCAGAGTTAGTCCACCTATGAGAAAGAATTTCTTGCTATCAAAGCTGCTTTTGAAAAATGAAAGTGATATTTGATGAATAGGAATTTCAAGATTAGAACTGACCATTTCAGTTTGAAATACTTATTACACCAAAGGCTTACCACTAGTGTGAACCAAAAGGTAATAAGCACTATCAATAAGTATAATAAGCTCGCTAAAACCAGGGATTATTAATCATGTGTAGCTTATAGTTGATCACAAACTGGGGAACATATAGAAAGAAATGAACCCGTATTTAAATATCGATGACTCAAATCTGTAAATGGGATTAGAGAGTGAATTGTGTTTTTTACACATAGAAGGTGTAAAATTTACCAGATGAGGTAGAACGGTTAGGCTGTGAACCTCTACAGTCCTGATCCCTGTCGTTACCATTGTTCCTGAATTAACAATTGCTGGAGTGTCAGAATACCTTAACATAAGAATGTTTAACATGAAAGAAGGTTAATGTAGGGACCTGCTGTTGTTCGAGTTGTTAGCGTTGTTACGGTAATTATCATTACCGCCACGCCTCTCAGAACCAGAACAGTTGTTGGTCTCACTGTTTCCCTTAGATGCCTGCTGCTGAGTGGCCGCAGGCTTACGGTCGTCAGTCTTCTGCCTGGACTATAACGTTGAACAGAGGATTATATGAAATGAAAAATACTGATGAAAATGAATTGTTTACAATTGGTGATTGAAGATACCTCTTCACTGCTCTGTCATCACCAAACTCCTCTCGTTCCTGAAGCATCTCGAGCTTACGGGCTGCATCGGCCACTTGTCTCACTGTAGTGAAAGTAGCACATGCCAATGTAAGAACCCGTACTTTCTGAGCATTATCTTATTCTTTTTATTCGTGTTTCTGAATTTTCCAACGTATTTCGTTTTCTTGTATTGTTATATGTAAATCCTGAGATTCTTAAAATTTAATAAATTATACTTTTAAGTATTTTCTGATCATTGAGAATACTTTGTATGGAATTGTAAAATTGTTATTTTATTTTTCCATATTTAATTTAAATCAAATTTTTTGATTTAAAATCACCCGCGTACGTTTTACAACGAGTTTATTCAAAATCAATGTACAACGAGAATTCCTAGTGACCGTGATACCGACAGATGCCCAAAATTCTACATTTTATTATTGGTTGTTTCGATAATTAATATTTTCGACGACTTCGTTTTAATTACGTATTAAGTCGTGTCGGGAAATCATATAATCATATTTATGATGCATTGTAACTTTTGAAAAGTATTTTTACGAAACCCGAGCCCCGTAAATATTTTCAATATTTACCAATTCTACCCTTTAAACTAGTAAATTGTTTTTAAGTCCACAAGTTTCAAACTTGGCAATATTGGTCCCTCCACTACCACCATATAAAAACCAATTTCTTTACACAAAAACACACATACAATGTTGTAAATAGATCAAAACACCACTCCTTTCTCCTCCCATATTTTGTGCCGCCACCTTCAACCATAAAACACCCTCACTTCATCAATTTTCCCTTTGATTAACCAAAACTAAAATTAGACAACATCTTAAAATTATCTTGTCATTCTTTTGATACAAAAATCAAGCACATGCATCAAGTTTTCATAACTTTATGATTTTGTGGTTTGAAAGCGTTTAAATCATCATGCATATGATGATCTTGGTAAGATCATCACTTTTAGATCTTAAAAAGTTGTATTTTTGATCTTGGGTTTTTGTTAAATTTTACATACAATTGTTTTTAAGAGTGTTTGGTTGATGGGTATGATAGTAGAGTGATACTATAGGTATAGGAATGAGTGGTTTTGGTTGGAAAATTGATTTGACATGATTTCTAAAAGGGTATTTTGGGACAGCAGCTTAGAACAGATTTTTCCTGGGTTTAAGTTATGATATAGGCTGAGATTATTTGAATTTGTTGAAGAATTTTCCGAGACGCTCGTTTTGGTATAAGATGGAGCTTCTAACTCATTACGATTCAAAAGTTATGCTAGTTTTAGTATTCGTGTACCGGGAGACGCAAGTCGGTATAATCCGAAATTGTGGCTGATTTTGGGTCGACTCTCGGGGACTTTAGGCTTGGTTAGATAATGGATACTACTGATTTTCAAAGTTTATAAACTTAAATTGATGAGTCTAGTAGTTATTTTAAAAGACGGATTGTCGAGTTTGTACTTTTAAAGCGGTCTAAACGGTTTTATAAAACAAGTATACGATTTTGTCCCAAATTTTAGGGTCGAGTATAGTGTCGAGCTGATTGGTTTTAAAGTGTGAACATTGGCTCAAACTTTGGTGAGGTTTTATACAGGTTATAAGTGACCTTGAGACCAAATTTCATCTAAATCGGACAAGTCTAGATAGGGTAGATCGGTGTGTACATTCGGAGTGTACTTGCTGATTTTATTTTGGACACATAGTTTAATGCTTGTGTTGCGTGAGTTTGAGTATTCACCATCGGACATAGTGACTTATTCAAGTGCTTAGTCATTATATAAATGACTTAGCTACTGGTCCGAATAAGGTTAAGGAATAGTTTGACTTGCGTTGACTTGGCGTCGTATGACGGGTCAATTTCAAGTGCACAAGTGTTTAATCGTGTAGTGTTGGATAAATGGGTTAGTATGAATTCATTTGGTTCGTGTCAATGGTTTTGAAACATGAATACTTTGAAAACATTTGAGTCATATTATATTTGGTGTATATCGATATTTGAGTTCGAGTCTTAACGCGCGCCTTATTGTGATAGGTTGCGGTTTTCGTGTTTCCCCGGGCATCCATATCGTCGGTGATCGTCTCACTACCATTGTTTCTACTCAGTTCCTGAGTACCGTGATTGACTTACCTCGTGGATAAGGTGAGTTCATAGCCCCTTTTTACTTATATATGGTTTCTAAACACGGGGTGAGATTATACATGGTGGAACACAACCATTTAAAAATTGTATGCTATCCAGAACTTGTATGCTATCCAGAACGTGTATGCTTTCCAGATGTTTTCCGTATTATTATTGCTTTTTAGCCTAGCCTTGAGTTTCATCTCTCCGATCATGAACCGTTAATTGTCCTGTGTGCATTGCGCGAAGCGCGAATGTTGTGGGTGGATCCATCGGGATTGACTATCCCCGTCCCATGTTGCGGTTGTTTAACCATGACGCACTAATATTTGTTTATAACTGAGTATTTAGGCTGAATACTTACGTAAGTTAAGCTTCGGCTCATGAACTAAACAGCAATAATAACCGTTTCGGACTATGGTTGACGTATATAACCATACTCCATACTACTTGTTTTACAAATGAATGCTTGTGTTTCACACCTTTACTGCTAAACCTATGAATATCACTCAACTTTGTGTTGACGATTTTACATGTTTAATCTCAGGTATTATTACTTAGCTTTGCTTGGGTGGGAGCCCGCAGGATATTAACGCATCTTGGAGATTTCTGTGATGTTTTTAAAAGATTGGTTTTAGTATAAACTTTCAGAAGTTTATTATATCTTTTAGACAACTTTATGTTATAAATCATGATGAAATAATATATTTATCCGCTTATAAAACTCTGGGACCTATGTTTAAAAACTCTGATCTTTTATGATGTAATATATATATTTTTATTACATCAGCTTTGTGTCAACTGTAATTCATTGTTTCTTGTACTATGATGTGTTACCCCCTTGTTGCCTAGTTGTTCCATGTCATATTCTGGGGGTCTCACAGATTGGTATCAGAGCGATGGTTATAGGGAACTGAGTCGTTTTCAAAAACTTAGTCTATAACCGAAAGTTCGAATATTTTATTGTTTTTAAGTGTCAACCACAGAATCTGCCAATGTTGTTCGATATCTGCGCGGGTAACTCTCAAATCCTTATTATTTACTTTTAATTATCGTTATAGTATTTCATCTATTGATTACATGTTGAAATATTACATTACCCTAATGACGATAATTACTATGTCCTTTCAAAGCATTTGTGCTTCATGAATTATCATTGGATATTACTTGATTACATACGCTCTTACTGCATTTCTTGAATTCTTGTTCTTGTGAAGTGATCTTGTTGCAATGATTTCATATTGTTATGACGTTACATACTTGTATTCAGAGCGCGTATGTTGCCTAATTTTTATGCTCATTTTTCTGAGTACTATTGCTATTTCATTTATGCGTGATACGACTGACCTCTTATACTCGTTCGATTTGAACCGTCTATTTTTCTCAACTCACTGTTACATGTTGTGCGTACTCTCGTGATACCATTGTTCGAGATTGAATAAGTGTGGTTTTCGATGAAACTTCTGATTTTCATTCTACTACCGTACGTGTTGCTTTTATTGTTTAATTTCTTTAAAATATCTATTTAGATACCCATTTTTCTTTCCGACCATTCGTAATTGAATGTCTAGCCTATAGACCATTGTGTAGCTCAAGGTGTCTCCGAAAAAAGACTAAAAGACATCGTGTAAGTCACACATCTCGAAGCATTCCTTGATTCTGTCTTGAATAAATATCATGAGTTTTCATAACCTTGATTGACCTTTACGTCACCGTTTTACACGACATTTGTACATGGATTACATTTTATTTCATTGATCATACTACGTTTCAATTTCGAAATACAACGTCCGTTAGTAACTTGAAACCACCATTGTCATCTTGAGATTCATCCCCTTATGTGGCGATTATTTGGAATACGATTCTACTTCTATAAACATGTACCCTCCCTTTTCATTAACCCTCCTTGCTTTGGGAGTGTAACCCGTTAATGATACATTTCTTTCTCGGTGTGTCTTAGGATTTTGGAAAATCACGCTGCCAAGAGACCTTCCTGCATTTCATCTTGAAATCGAATGCGTCGTTTCCGATCTCTTAGATTTTCGTTGGTATTTTGAATTATTTCTATACTATGTTTTCTTTACATGCTTAACTTTACAATTTATTCTCTTTCGTCTTTATGGAATCCACAAGTCTTGTGTGTACATTAATTCTGAGTTATTATGAAATTTGGATTTAATTTCAAATTATGTCGAAAAATATACTTTGTACAAAAACTTTACAAGAAATTTAACACCGTCGAGAAAATATTTTTATAACTTTAGACATAAAAATATATATTTTTACATGTTGAGATGTTTGTTTAGAACATAATATTTTACCAGTAAACTTTAAAATCGAGCCAGTTACGCTCATTTGAAATTGTTAAATTTAAGAACTTAATTCTGCGTATTTCAAAAATATCATTTGGTTAACGGATTCAATGCAATGGCATTTTCGTCAATTTTTAATCCGTTTCAAATATCGAGTAAAACTAGAAAGTTGTTCAAAATATCGTTTTACACCGAATTGCATTAGACTTCGAGTCTTAGAATATCATTTAGTGAATCAATTGGTCTAGTCAAATCCAAAAGTCAAACCCAAAAAGTCAAAGTTGACTAAATTCAAGGAACAACAGCTTTTAAAACAATACGCTTCCACAGAAAAGGTTCATCTTTTAACTCAATCGTTTAAAGAACTCGAACTTAAGCGTCTTCAAGATTTACCACCTAATCCCGGTTATGCAAAATAAGCTCAGGAACATATTTCTTGTCTTTATGATGTGACCCTAATTGGCAAATCGAAAGAAGCACCTTATGTTCGTAGTACTGAGGAGACACAGTCACTTGCGGAAGAAACTCATTCTAAAATGATTTCAAAATTCCATAAGATTGATTATGATAAGCATAATAAAGATCAATTTTCTAAAAAGACCCGTATTCGTTTACAAAAGGAATTAGCTCAATTATCAGCTTTTGTGCCCCAAAGTTTGTCAACGGAAAACCTTCCTAGTACGTCTCCTACACTTGTCAAAAAGGATTTAACTAAATTAATTCCACCGGTAAGTAAGGTGTCAGATAGCTTAAATGCGGTGTACCGACACTTTGCCGATTTTGACAAGGTCATTACGGAACATATGACGGCTAAGGCCATAACGGAAGGTGAATGGAATTTTGAGCACACTAGAGCTGCGTTTCGAGACGAAATTGTTCTGTTTGTAAACAATGTTAAAGCTTGTCTTAGTAATATTGATCAAGGTTTGATTTTGGAAATAGAAGAAGTTAGACGTGTTTTCAATGAAATGGATGATGCTTATGAAAATAGTTTACTTGAAATTGAACGAGTTTCACGCCAAAATGATCAGCTTCTGAAGCAAGTGATGTCTCATGATATTGTTTCCGTCTGTGTGAATAAAAGTGTTGATAATGATTCTATTGTGCATAATGTTGAATCTGTGGATAATGTGGTACACAAATCTGACGCTGAATTTTTAAAGCTTCAAGATTCTTATTCTTCGCTTTCAAAACGTTTTGATGAGATTCAAAAACATTGTATTTCGCTAAACAATAATTTATTCAAGAACTTTTTGAAACGTCTTTCGAAGGTGTTAATATCGATGATGCAAATTTTCAAAAGAATTTTCAATTGGACTTACAATCAAAACAGCGTCAGCCCAGTGACAAGGTTGCTAAATCGTTGCCGATAGACATAGAGAACTCTAAGGAGCTTAACGGTGTGAACGTACTTGAGGCCGCTGAGAATTTTAAACTTGATCTTGATAATCGAGTTTCCAAGATTTTGTCCAAAGTTGATAACTTAAAACAGAAAAATACACAACTCTTCGATTCAGTAAAGCCCGCATGTGCTAATACCACTGCACAGAATCAATCATTGATTGAACGATTGAATCAAAAGTAGGTGGAAATATCTGATTTGAGGGAAAAAAATTGTGATAAAAATTTTGCCTTGGCTGAGTTAAAGTAAACACTTCGTACCCTAAAAGGTAAGAATGTTGTGGATAACGCAGCCAATGTCTCAGCATCGTCCTCTAGTGCAATCAAAAGGAATCTCATCGCCGTCACACAACTTAACAAGGGCCCTAGGACTAAACCATTTCAAACATTGGTCACTAAAGATAAGGCAAAATAAAAAACAACTTCTAATATTCCCGTGTTGCCTTCTACAGGAGTAAGCACCACTACTAAGGCTCAAAGATCTAAGCTTAAAAAAAACAAGAAGAATGATAGGATCTTGCCTCCATCTAGTAGTCAAGTGAAGAAGAAAGTAGAAGCCCACCCTAGGAATGTTATTTCTGTTTTGAGTAAAAAGAATCATGTAGCTAAACCTAAAGGCTTTGCGGTTGTGCAGCGTTCTAAGCCTACTGTGAATTCTAATTTGAAATATTGGAATTGCAATGAATGTATGTTTTCTAGTCGTCGTGATTCTTGCCTTACTGACCATGTGAATGAGATAAATTCCCGGAAAAATAGATTAGAATGGAAACCGACTGGGAAAGTGTTAACCCAAGTTGGTTGGATGTGGCGCCCCACTGGTAGAACTTTCACTATAGTAGGAAATGTGTGCCCTTTAACTAGGATCACTCCCACTAAAGCAAAGAAAGCGTGCCCTTTAACTAGGAGTACCAATGCTACCAAAACACAAGTGTGTCCTTTAACTAGGAACACCAACACTACCGTAGGAACCAAGTGCCCTTTAAATAGGTCTACTCCCACTGTAGTGCCTGCTAATACTCCAAAACCTCAGAAATTTGGAACAATAAAACCTGTTAGTGGTAAAACTCACAATAGAAAACGTAGGAAATCTAAGGACAACACAAATGTTAGCAATTCTAATAATATTATATATGTATCAGCTAACACTCCGGAACCAATAGTTTCCAATGCATTGTCTACTGTTGTTGAAAATAGGTGGTCCAAATTGTTCTCTAGTATTTGGACTCTGGTTGCTCTAAACATATGACCGGAGATCGCTCTCAGCTCAGAAAATTCGTCAGCAAGTTTCTTGGTACGGTTCGATTTGGAAATGATCATATTGCAAAGATAATGGGTTACGGTGAATATCATATTGGGAATGTTATCATTTCAAGAGTGTATTATGTGGAAGGTCTCGGTCACAACTTATTTTCTGTGGGACAATTTTGTGATGCAAACCTAGAAGTTGCTTTTCGAGAGCATACCTGCTTCATTCGTAATTTAGAAGGGGTTGATTTATTGAAAGGTACTCAAGGGAATAATTTGTACACTTTGTCTCTACAAGACATGATGGCCGCTTCTTCCGTATGTCTTCTCTCCAAAGCATCGAAAACTAAGTCATGGTTATGTCATCGACGGTTATCTCATCTTAACTTTGACGCTATTAATCACTTGGCGAAAAAAGAACTTATTCGTGGTCTTCCTAAACTTACATTTCACAAGGATCATTTGTGTTCAGCGTGTACAATGGGGAAAAGCACTAAGAAATCATACAAACCCAAGACTGAAGACACCAACCAGAGAAACTTTATTTGTTGCATATGGATCTTTGTGGGCCAATGCGTGTCGAAAGTCTTAGTGGTAAAGGGTACATCCTCGTCATTGTGGATGATTACTCTCGGTTTACATGGGTGAAATTTCTTACAATAAAAAATGAGGCACCTAATTTCATCATCGTATTTCTCAAGATGATTCAAGTGCGTCTCAACACTACTGTCCGACGCATTCGTACAGATAATGGAACCGAATTTGTGAATCCAATTTTGCGTGATTATTATGAAGAAGTTGGCATTTCTCATGAAACATCCGTTGCTCGCACTCCACGACAAAACAGTGTCGTTGAAAGGCGAAATCTCACACTTATGGAAGCTGCTCGAATGATGTTAATTTACACAAAGGCTCCATTGTTTTTATGGGGAGAAGCAGTATCTACAACAGTTTTCACCCAAAACCGGTCACTAATTCGTAAACGCCATAGTAAAACACCTTATGAGCTTCTCCATGGAAAAGTACCAGATTTATCATATCTTCATGTATTTGGTTCTCTTTGCTATCCAAATAATGATGGTGACAATTTGGGAAAACTTCAACCAAAACCTGATGTTAGTATTTTCATTGGCTATGCACCCACAAAGAAGGCATACTGAATCTACAATCGTAAGTCTGGTAAGATCCTCGAAACTATGAATGTTGATTTTGATGAGCTGACATTTATAGCTTCTGAGCAAAGCAGCTCTGAAACCGTACTTCATGAAATGGGACCCGGTAACATTAGCTCTGGTCTTGTCCCAAATAACCCTACTTCGTCATCATTTAGACTACCTTCTAGGAATGAATGGGATACGTTGTTTCAACCGTTCTTTGATGAATTCTTTACTCCTCCAAGTATTGTTGCTCCAGAACCTGAAGTAATAGCTCCAGTTACCGAAGTTGTCCCTCCAGCAACCGAAGCACAATCAGATACGTCTGCACCTACAATTGGTCAAGATATACCTTCAACGAGTAATTCTCAACCAACTACCGAATCAACTACCCATGTCATGCCTATTGATGATGAAGAGGATGATGATGATCACGATTTGGAATTCGCTTAAATGCGTAAACTTCCATTCTTTGGTGTACCAATTCCCGACTCTAATCAAGCCGGGTCATCCACCTCAGAGGAATCTCCTACTACGGTTTACTCCAATCTACGGATTCGTGAACATAACAGCAAGTGGGCAAAGGATCATCCTATAGATTCTATTATTGGTGACCCTAATCGTCCGGTACCCACACGAAGTCAGTTACAAGAAAGTAAAATGTTTTGTCATTTTGATGCTTTTCTCAGTGAAGTTGAACCTAAGACGTGGCAACAAGCATTTACCCAATCTTGTTGGATAGAAGCTATGCAAGAAGAACTTAATGAATTTATACATCTTGATGTATGGGAACTTGTCCCATGCCCGGATCAAGTGCATTTACTCACTTTGAAATGGGTTTACAAGGTGAAACTCAACGAGTTAGGCGGAATATTGAAGAACAAAGCTCGACTAGTAGCTCGTGGATACAAGCAATTATTGGGCATCGACTTTATGGAATCTTTTGCACCTGTTTCCCGTTTGGAAGCTATTAGACTATTCCTTGCTTATGCAGCCCACATGAATATGATCGTCTATCAGATGGATGTGAAGACGGCATTTCTCAATGGTGAAATCAAGGAAGAGGTCTATGTTCAACAGCCGGATGGTTTTGTGAATCCTAAATATCTTAATCATGTGTACAAGCTTAAGAAGGCTCTCTATGGGTTGAAGCAAGCTCCACGCGCATGGTATGATTTATTGTCACAATTCCTCATTACGCAAGGCTTCGCTAAAGGCAAGGTGGATCCCATGTTGTTTATTCAGAAATGAGGTAAAGATATGATTATGGTACAAATATATGTTGATGATATTATATTTGCTGCCTCGACCCAAACCTTATCGGATGAGTTTGGGACACTCATGTCTTCCACGTTTAAGATGTCAATGATGGGCAAGGTATCATTATTCTTAGGTCTTCATATATCTCAGAGTCCAAGAGGCATCTTTATCAATCAATCCAAGTATGCCCTTGACTCGCTTAAGAAATATAAGATGGAATCTTGCGACCCCGTAGATACTCCAATGGTGGAACGAACTAAGCTAGATGCAGATCCACATGGGATTGCCGTTGATCCGACACTTTATCGTGGAATAATCGGTACCCTTCTGTATATCACATCTAGTCGACCTGATCTTCAGTTTGATATCTGCATGTGTGCTCGGTATCAAATTAGACCTACCGAGTTACATTTAGCTATTGTTAAACGGATCTTTCGGTATCTTAAAGGAACCATTAATCGGGGAATTTGGTATTCAAAGGACTCTTCGATTGCACTTATGGCATATGCAGATGCGGAGCATGCGGGTTGTCAAGATACACGATGTAGCACGAGTGGAACTTTGCAACTACTAGGAGATCGACTAATCAGTTGGGCATCGAAAAGTGATAGGTGTGAAAACACCCATCCTTTTACCACTTAATTCTGGCTAAAACAAGACCAAAACACGTATTTAATATCATTTGTTTGGAATTATGCGTGGTTTTTGTGTTTATTGTGTTTTCAGAGTCAACCGGATGAATAATGAAGAAAACATGGGATTGCACGGGTTTTATCAAGGAAAAAGACTCAAGATGAATTCTATTGTCCAAGAGATGCAAAAGATTTGAAGTCATTGTGCCTATTTGAAGATTTATCGAAGAATAGAGCCAAAGATGGAAGATTCATATATGTCGAAGAACTCGAGTCTATTAAATTAAAGATTATAAGACGAGCTGGAAATATTCACCGACACTTCTAAAAATCCAAAGTCGGAAACGTTTACTTAAAGAGACGAGAAGACTAAAGAAGGAAGAAGAAAAGAAGCCCAAGACAAAGCCCAATTACAAGCCCACCACCACCATATACACGCCTATATAAGGGCCTTACCTCACAAATTTTCACACACTTAGTTTTAGCTAGTCTTTAGTTTTTCATTTTTGTCTCTAGTTTCTAGAGAGAGAAAGTTCCATACTTTCTCTCACTAAACTTTTTCTTTGTTTTTCATCTTTTAATTCAAGCTTCTTTTAATCTTTGTATTGGGGATTTCATCAATCTTATTCAAGTTAAGTTTTTAAGTTCTTTAATCTTTTTCTACTTTTCTTAGTTTATCAAAATCCTTGATCCGATTGTTAAACTCCATACGGTTGGATTTTTGGATGTGTTCGTGACCTTTAGCTTAATCTTTCTTGTCCCTTTTAAGCTCTAGTACGTGTATAAGCCATAAGCTTTCCATGCTTATTGGTTAATTGCTTGTCTATGCTTATTGATTTTCGGATTTCTTCAAAGTTTTAATCATTTACAACTTTTGTTTATTAAGTTTTAAAGTTTCTTGTTTTCAAAAGTTATCAAATTTAACCTTTTTGAAGTGTTTAAGTTTCGGATTGCATAGCTTATTGTAAGTGCTTATTGAAGTTTTTAGCTTTCCACCAATTTCGGGACTGCATTCATTTCATCGCAACAAGAGGGTTTTGTTCATATTCCGACGGCTTCATTGCTTGGTATCGCAATAACCCTTAAGGGTTTCACTTTGCGATAGGGTGTAAGTTCCCCTACTCTGATCTGGGATTGCGATCGCATATTGCGATCGCACATTCCGACGGGTTTAGGTCCCTTTTCTAGTCGAAACTCTGGCCAATTTTTATTCACAACATTCCGATCAGGAACTTTCCGATAGATATCATTCCGATAGCTTGATTTTAGAGTATTCCGATGGTGATTGACAGAAACATTCCGATGAACCTTAACTTGAAACATTCCGATGGGCCATGTTAATTGAATTCCGATAGCCATAATTTTCATTATTCCGATAGAACAAGTTTTTAAGCATTAATTCAATTAAGTTTTCAAAGTAATTTTCTAATCTTTTCTTTACGTTTTCAAGCACTCATTTTTAACTTGTCAATTTAGTTTAATCTTCCAAAGTTTTAAATTACTCAACGTCATTTACATTTAATTGAAATTAGTTTTAAAAATAGATAAACAAACGAACTCCTTTTCATTAACCAAGAACAAATCATTCCACTTAAGGCCGAGATCAATTCGAGAGGATTCCGAGAAATATTTTGAACCCACACAAAACGCGTGTATCAAATGGCGCCGCTGCCGGCTCTTCTCGTTAAGATCAAAAGATTTTTGTGAGAACTTGGATTCTGGGATCCGTTCCCCGTGAACGTTACTTTTTCATCAAAAAATTTCAAAAAAATCCTAAAAAATATAAAATTTTCAAAAATACAAAAAAATTAAAAAAAACATAAAAACCAAAAATATTTTTGCTTTGTTTTTCTTTGTTCGTTCTTTTGCAGGTGTATGCGCACTCGATCCACGTCATATCAAGAGCCCGAGCCTCTCGATCACTTAGACATGGCCGGTGTACCACCTCAAAACAATAATAACAACAACAACCCGCCTTTCAACAACATGAACAATAACAACAACAATGAGCCCCTTCCGGATAATCGCCCGATGATTGAACTGCTGCAAGCTCATGTCGATGGCAACACGGATCCAATTTTCATACCTCCAATTGCCGCCAACAACTTTGAACTAAAATCAGGCTTTATCCAGATGGTCTCCGCTCAACCATTCTTGGGACGTACCATTGATGATCCTCACGACCATATCAAGAGATTCTTGCAACTTACTAACACGGTCAAATTCAATGGCGTTCCACAAGAGGTTATAAGGTTACAACTTTTTCCCTTTTCTTTAGAGGGACAAGCCCGGTATTGGCTTGCTAAGGAACCGCCACAGAGTATTCTCTCGTGGACGGATTTGGAAACAAAGTTTATCAATTACTTTTTTCCACCCTCTCGTACTACCGCATTGCGGAATGAAATCATCAATTTTGAACAAAAGTACGATGAGTCGTTCAGTGAATCTTGGGATCGTTTCAAAGATCTTTTAAGAAAATGCCCACAACATGGTTTTACCAAAGTACATCAAATTAATACTTTTTACAATGGTTTAAGCATGAGTGACCAAGATTCACTGAACAGTGCCTCGGGGGGTAATTTATTGGCTAAGACTTCCAATGCTGCTTGGGACATCATTGAGAATAAATCTCGTGTGCAAACCAAGAGTGTTCGGACCAATGTCGCTAGTGCTAGCACTAATGACAGCGACAAGCGACTCGATAAAATCACTACGCTTCTCGAATCGCTTGTCACCCACACCGTCAGCAACAACAACAGCAACAACGGTAAAAAGCTCAAGTGAACGCTGTTAGCCAACCTTGTGAGATATGCGGTGGTCCTCATTCTTACACCTCTTGTACCGCCACCCAAGACTACCCTGCTGAGAATGTTAATGCAGCATATGGCACCTATACTCAACATGCTTATCAAGCAAAACCTCAAGGTGACCGCAACTTGCTTAGCTACCGTTCCAACAACTATCTTTCACCACCTGGTTTTAATCCTAACAACCAAAACCAACAACAAAACCTCAACCGCCCTCCTCAACAACAACAAACTCGTACACCATACATCCCTCCTCACAAGCAGCAACAACCACCTCAACGAAACACCCAAGTTACCAGCAACCTGCTTATCAACCACCCGCATACACTGCTCCTTCAAACCAAACCCCCGCATCACATCAAGACATTGGAACCTACATGAGGACTAACGATGTGATCGTGGATAATCTCCAACAGGAAGTGCGCAACTTGAAAGCAGATCTGATGAAACAAGGGAATGATCTGAGAGCTGATATGAAGAACACTATGGATAGTCAAACAAATGACTTGAGGAACATGATGGCTAGTTTCTTCCAATGTAATCAACCCTCTTCTTCGGGTACTCTTCCGAGTAACACCGTTGCGAACCCAAGAGGGGAGATGAAAGCAATCACCACTCGAAGTGGCAAAGGTACCAAGGAACCCGAGCTTCCTATACCTCCACTGGTGATTGTGACTAAGGAGAACGAGTCACCTGCTCCCATTCCTCATCCTTCTCCTTCCCCAATTTCTCCACCTCTTCCTTCTACCCCTCCTCCACCCGTGGTTGTGAGTGATCCAATTCCCCTAAAGCCTTCCTCTTCTTCCAATATACCTTATCCATCTAGGTTGAGGAAAGAGAAGCTCAAAAGCAAGGACGATATTCAGGTTTCGAATTTCCTTAAAATGTTCAAACAACTGAATTTCAATATCTCCTTAGCTGAGGCTCTCGCTCACATGCCTAAATATGCGAAAATGTTTAAAGATCTTCTGAGCGACAAGGAAAAGCTCCTCGATCTCGCCAACACCCAACTTAATGAGAACTGCTCTGCAGTGCTCTTAAGGAAATTGCCAATCAAGCTTGGTGATCCGGGTCGTTTTCTTATCCCTTGCAATTTCCCGGGAGTAGAGAATTGCATGGCCCTAGCCGATCTAGGTGCCAGTATTAATCTCATGCCTCTAAGTGTTTGGAAGCAATTATCTCTCCCAGAGCTAGTCCCCACCAAAATGACTTTGGAATTAGCTAACCGTACGGTTGCTTATCCAGTGGGGATAGCCGAAGACGTCATTGTAGGAGTCGACAAATTTACCTTCCCTGCTGATTTTGTTGTCGTCGACTACGAGATGGACCCCCGTGTGCCACTCATTGTTGGTCGTCCATTCTTGAGGACCGGTCGCACTCTCATTGATGTTGAAGCCGGTGAGCTTATCATGAGAGTGGGTGACGATAAAGTAGTCTTCAACATGGGAAAGCTTTCTAAACAGCCTTATTCTTACGAGAGTGTTAATTGTATTGACGTTCTTGATGAGGCTTGTGAAGAACATTTCAAAGATGCTTGTAAAAATATTCCTACCTCTCTTCCCAATGTTGAGACCGTTTCCTCTATCGACTCATCACTATCTCTATTTTGAGAAAGTGATTTCCTTTGGAAAGATTTAGAAGCCACCTTGGGAGATGTGAATTTAGACAATGACGATTCTACTGCCAATTGGGATGAAGATCTCAGTTTCATTGCAAACCTCCTCAAAGAAGACAATCCTTCCCCTCTATCTCCCACTGTTATTGCTATCGATACTCCGACTTCGAATACGCCTCCCGTCGAAAATCCTCCGGATTTGGAACTTAAGGAGTTGCCGCCCCATCTTGAGTATGCATTCCTCGAAGAAGAGAAGAAGTCGCCAGTCATCATTGCTAAGGATTTGAAGGATGAAGAGAAAGCCCGACTTGTCGCCGTGTTGAAAGATCATAAGAAGGCTATCGCTTGGAAAATTTCCGATATTCGTGGAATTGATCCTCACTTCTGCACACACAAAATTCTCATGGAGGACGACTTTAAGCCCACAATTCAAAGCCAACGAAGGGTGAATCCAAAAATCCATGAAGTCATCAAAACAGAGGTTATCAAACTTCTGGATGCGGGTATGATTTACCCTATTTCGGATTCACCATGGGTTAGTCCAATCCATTGTGTGCCCAAGAAGAGCGGAATAACCGTTGTTCCCAATGAACACAACGAGTTGATTTCCACTCGTCTCGTTACTGGGTGGAGAGTTTGTATAGACTACCGCAAACTCAATGATGCCACGAGAAAGGATCATTTCCCTCTACCTTTTATGGACCAAATGCTTGAACGTTTAGCGGGTAATGAATATTACTGCTTTCTTGATGGTTTCTCGGGTTATTTCCAAATACCCATCGATCCCCAAGATCAAGAGAAGACTACATTCACTTGTCCCTATGGCACATTTGCTTACAAAAGAATGCCTTTTGGCTTATGTAATGCGCCCGGGACTTTCCAAAGGTGTATGTTAGCTATCTTCCATGACATGGTTGAACAAACCATGGAAGTCTTCATGGATGATTTCTCGGTCTTCGGGGATTCATTCTCTTCTTGCCTTGCCAATTTGGAACGTATGCTCAAGCGGTGCGAAGACACTCGCCTTGTTCTGAATTGGGAAAAATGCCATTTTATGGTAAAAGAAGGCATCGTGCTTGGACATAAGATCTCGAAAGCCGGTCTTGAAGTAGACCGTGCTAAAGTCGATGTTATCGCAAAACTGCCTCCACCTTCAACCGTGAAGGGTGTGAGAAGTTTCCTGGGTCATGCGGGCTTCTACCGTCGATTCATCAAAGATTTTTCTCAAATCGCTCGCCCGATGACCCACATCTTGGAAAAAGATACTCCTTTTATCTTTTCCAAAGAGTGTCTTGAAGCCTTCAACTCGCTTAAGGATAAGCTAACTCAGGCACCCGTCTTGGTCACCCCTAATTGGGAGCTGCCCTTTGAGTTGATGTGCGATGCTAGTGATTTTGCTATTGGTGCGGTTCTGGGACAAAGAGTGAATAAACACTTCCAACCAATCCATTACGCTAGCAAGACAATGACGGGGGCACAATTGCATTATACGACAACCGAAAAAGAGCTTTTAGCTGTTGTCTATGCCTTTGAAAAATTCTGCCCCTATCTTGTCCTTTCTACCACAATTGTGTACACCGATCATTCCGCGCTGAAGTACTTGTTGACAAAGCAAGATTCCAAACCAAGACTTCTTCGCTGGGTTTTGCTGCTCCAGGAATTTAAAATCGAAATTCGCGATAAAAAAGGAGCAGAAAACCTAGCCGCGGATCATCTCAGTAGACTTGAGGATCCTTACCAGGGGGATCATCCGAACAAAGAAATCAATGATTCTTTTCCCCTGGAGACCTTAATGTCTATCAACTCGACTGCTGACGAAACCCCGTGGTTTGCAGACATTGCAAACTACTTAGCGGGTGGAATCCTCGTTGACGGGTTAACATCCCAGCAAAAGAAAAAGTTCTTCAAAGACATCAAGACTTACTTTTGGGATGACCCGTATCTTTTCAAACAATGTGCCGACTTGATTATTCGCCGATGTGTTGATGGACCGGCAGCTTTCGAAATCCTTGATGCTTGCCACAAAGGACCCACCGGTGGTCACTTTGGTCCCAACTACACCGCCAAAAAAGTGTTTGATTCAGGATTTTATTGGCCCACCATCTACCGTGATGCTCACGAGATGGTTAAACGATGTGATGCTTGCCAAAAACAAGGCACGATCACACATAAAGACGAGATGCCTCAGAATTTCATTCAAGAATGTGAAATCTTTGATGTTTGGGGTATCGAATTTATGGGGTCATTCCCTTCATCTAAAGGAAACAAATACATCCTTGTTGCCGTTGACTACGTCTCCAAGTGGGTTGAAGCCAAAGCTTTACCTACTAATGATGCAAGGGTGGTTTGTAACTTTTTGAAATCGTTGTTCGCTAGATTCGGCGTTCCTCGTGCCATTATCAGTGACCGCGGGACTCATTTTTGCAACGATCAATTTGCAAGAGTCATGGCTAAGTATGGTGTCAATCACCGTCTTTCCACCGCTTATCATCCCCAAACCAATGGGCAGGCCGAGATATCCAACCGTGGATTGAAGCGAATTTTAGAGCGTACTGTGGGAGAGCATCCTGCCGCGTGGGCTGATAAGTTAGATGATGCTCTGTGGGCTTTCCATACTGCTTACAAGACCCCGATCGGTTGTACACCTTATCGTCTTGTGTACGGGAAAGCATGCCACCTTCCCATCGAGCTGGAGCATAAGGCGCACTGGGCCTTAAAGTGGGCTAACTTCGACATCAACAAAGCCGGTGATCATCGCAAGATTCAACTCAACGAGCTCAACGAACTGAGGAATGACGCTTATGAGAGCTCGCTGATTTACAAAGAGAAGACGAAGATCCTCCATGACGCTAAAATCAAGAACCGAGAGTTCCACGTTGGTGATCAAGTCTTACTTTTTAACTCTCGATTGAAGATCTTCCTCTGGCAAGTTGAAGAGCCGCTGGTCTGGTCCATTCACCGTCGCTAACGTCTTTCCGTATGGGACCATTGAGCTTTCTCAGCCAAATGGGCCCAATTTCAAGGTGAATGGCCAGCGTCTGAAGTTGTACTTTGGTGAGGACACCTCTCAGGATGTGATTCCATCCTCACCACGTTCCCCATGAACTAATTTTGGGTCGAGTCAGGCTCATGACTCGGTTATCAAAAACAAGCGCTCCTTGGGAGGCAGCCCGAGTATCTACCCTTTTATGTTTTAACCTCCTAAGTGTAGGGGGACCTGTATAGGTGTTTGTTTTTGTGTGGTGATGTGATTACAGGGATAAGTGCACTCTTGGAAACTTTGAAGAACCGTGCTCCCGTGTTATCCGAAATCCGGTTCTATCTTTCAACTATCGTGATTCAATTTTCTGCATACTCACATTTGAAATTGATCACTTTAGTCGTCTCTTCCTTAACTTGAGTTAACCAACGTGCACAATGTCATAAGTGTAGGGGAGACTTTTCCCATATGCTTAAACATTGAGGACAATGTTTATCTTAAGTGTAGGGGGGACTTCTATCGAAGTTTTAAGTGGACTTTTCCATGAAAATGCCTTCATTTAACCGGAAAATCATCTTTTTCAACATTTTTCAAATTTTTAATTAACTTTGGCCATTTAGTCGTAATTTTTAAATTTTTATCGTTGCTTTCATATGTATATATCCCGCAATAAAGTCAAATTTTAATAAAGTGGCGTAGCTAGTTTAGAAGTCTTTGACATATTAGGCCCGTTGCGTTTATTTTGACTCAACCCGAATAAACTTATCCAAGTTTATTCTAGCTAGTATCCTTAACCATGTAGACCTTAATTGGTTTATTAGGCTAAGCATCCACGAGTCTCATTACTTGAGATTTTAAATTATGGAGAACGAGAAATGATAGAGTCAATTATAAGTCGGTATTCTTGCACAAGCTCACTTGGTGTAATTAATTGCCTATTCTCCCATCACTTGCTAATAATTTATCTGCAATAAGTAAGGTCGTACGATTTGAAAAGTTACTTAGCTTCTAGCCCAAGATCGTTTAAAAGTTGCTTGGTAATGACGAGAGTTCATAGCCAAGGCATAACTTATGAAGCGGGGCGCGAAGATTGGTGAGTCCGAAAAGGCCCTAACAAGGCATGAGGATTCCATTTTATTGCTGAAGATCCAAAAGTGATGTGAAAAGCATTATTCCTAAAATCAATATGAAGGATCAAGACTCACGACGAAAAGCAATCAACTCCCATAAAGATCATGGAGAAGTCTATCCGAAAAGACCCTTACAAGGTATGAGGATAAATAGATCCAAGTCCGAAAAGGAGGCGGATCGTTGTATCAAAATCCCAATTAGAGATTGAAGAAATAATCATGAAGTCGTGGTCAACAAAGTTGGAGTACCCCTCAAAAGGTTCCAAGTGAAGAAACTCTATTATGATGAGAAGACCATTATCTCAAGAACGTCTCTCGAAGATATGAAGTATGAAGTACATGCCAAATATCGGCCCGAGAAAGGTCTCAAATCGCGAACCAAGTTATGCCAAGATATGAACTTTTTGATATCCCGAGAAGCAGTTTTAAGAGATTTTGTCCTTTAGCTAACTATTGATCAAATCGTCCTACTTTGCTTTCAGCCTAAATAAACTATCGAAATAAGTCCAAAAATGCATCTTCATGATCATTCTAAGACAAAAATAAAATATAAGAGATACACCTAGGAATAAGGGAGTTTAAGCATTTAATTAAGCCATGTGTGTAAGTGTTTGAATTGCTAACTTATAATAACAATGATCTCGTTTTTAAGCTTAGTTTGGGGAACGTGAAACTTGAGGGTGATAAATCTTCGCAGCACCGAAGCCCTAATGTAAGTCCTCGATCTCTTTGCAAGTTATTTCCACATAGCTATTTTCTATCCTTTTGTTTACTTTAAAGTTTTAATTTCTCTTAGTACTTTCATTTTTGTTTAGTAGTATATTAATAAGGCCAAGGTTGATTGATTATGAGAAAAGTGTAAATGTGCTTTGTCACTAAGCATTGCATGAGGGCATGGCAATGGTTAAGTGTAGGGGATTTGATAGGTGTGAAAACACCCATCCTTTTACCACTTAATTATGGCTAAAACAAGACCAAAACACGTATTTAATATCATTTGTTTGGAATTATGCGTGGTTTTTATGTTTATTGTGTTTTCAGAGTCAACCGGATGAATAATGAAGAAAACATGGGATTGCACGGGTTTTATCAAGGAAAAAGACTCAAGATGAATTCTATTGTCCAAGAGATGCAAAAGATTTGAAGTCATTGTGCCTATTTGAAGATTTATCGAAGAATAGAGCCAAAGATGGAAGATTCATATATGTCGAAGAACTCGAGTCTATTAAATTAAAGATTATAAGACGAGTTGGAATTATTCACCGACACTTCTAAAAATCCAAAGTCGGAAACGTTTACTTAAAGAGACGAGAAGACTAAAGAAGGAAGATGAAAAGAAGCCCAAGACAAAGCCCAATTACAAGCCCACCACCACCATATACACGCCTATATAAGGGCCTTACCTCACAAATTTTCACACACTTAGTTTTAGCTAGTCTTTAGTTTTTCATTTTTGTCTCTAGTTTCTAGAGAGAGAAAGTTCCATACTTTCTCTCACTAAACTTTTTCTTTGTTTTTCATCTTTTAATTCAAGCTTCTTTTAATATTTGTATTGGGGATTTCATCAATCTTATTCAAGTTAAGTTTTTAAGTTCTTTAATCTTTTTCTACTTTTCTTAGTTTATCAAAATCCTTGATCCGATTGTTAAACTCCATACGGTTGGGATTTTTGGATGTGTTCGTGACCTTTAGCTTAATCTTTCTTGACCCTTTTAAGCTCTAGTACGTGTATAAGCCATAAGCTTTCCATGCTTATTGGTTAATTGCTTGTCTATGCTTATTGATTTTCGGATTTCTTCAAAGTTTAATCATTTACAAGTTTTGTTTATTAAGTTTTAAAGTTTCTTGTTTTCAAAAGTTATCAAATTTAACCTTTTTGAAGTGTTTAAGTTTCGGATTGCATAGCTTATTGTAAGTGCTTATTGAAGTTTTTAGCTTTCCACCAATTTCGGGACTGCATTCATTTCATCGCAATAAGAGGGTTTTGTTCATATTCCGACGGCTTCATTGCTTGGTATCGCAATAACCCTTAAGGGTTTCACTTTGCGATAGGGTGTAAGTTCCCCTATTCCGATCTGGGATTGCGATCGCATATTGCGATCGCACATTCCGACGGGTTTAGGTCCCTTTTCTAGTCGAAACTCTGGCCAATTTTTATTCACAACATTCCGATCAGGAACTTTCCGATAGATATCATTCCGATAGCTTGATTTTAGAGTATTCCGATGGTGATTGACAGAAACATTCCGATGAACCTTAACTTGAAACATTCCGATGGGCCATGTTAATTGCATTCTGATAGCCATAATTTTCATTATTCCGATAGAACAAGTTTTTAAGCATTAATTCAATTAAGTTTTCAAAGTAATTTTCTAATCTTTTCTTTACGTTTTCAAGCACTCATTTTTAACTTGCCAATTTAGTTTAATCTTCCAAAGTTTTAAATTACTCAACGTCATTTACATTTAATTGAAATTAGTTTTAAAAATAGATAAACAAACGAACTCCTTTTCATTAACCAAGAACAAATCATTCCACTTAAGGCCGAGATCAATTCGAGAGGATTCCGAGAAATATTTTGAACCCACACAAAACGCGTGTATCAAAAAGGCAGAAAAGCGCTGCAATTTCAAGTACAGACGCAGAATACATATCTATGTTCGGTTGTTGTGCTCAAATTCTTTGGATGAGATCACAATTAACCGACTATGTTCTAGGTTTCAACAAAATTCCGATGTACTGCGACAACAAGAGTGCAATTGCCTTATGCTGCAACAGTGTTCAATTCTCCCGGTCGAAGCATATTGACATTCGCTACCACTTTATCAAGGAGAAAGTGGAAAATGGAGTGATAGAGATTTACTTTTTCCGATCTGAGTATTAATTGACGGATATTTTCACAAAGGCTTTAGATCGCGCTCGAATGGAATTTTTGGCCGACAAGCTAGGTTTGAGAACATTCTCGCCCGAGACTCTAAAGGAATTGGCAGATGAAGCGAAATAATAGTGGTGGTAAACTATTCTCCGTATCCTTGATGATCATCTGTATATATTGTTTATATTTTTATCCACAAAAGCAAAATACAAAAATATAAAACCATATAAAAACCATAAAAATTGAAAAATTCATAAAAATCCAAAAATATTTTTACTTTATTTTTCAAGGGCATGTCTTTTATACGATAATATTTACAGACTTAGAAATGTTGATTAATATTGACACGGCACCATAAATAGAGTTCGTACAAAAGTTGTAAATATTTCATAAAACAAGCCTATATGGCTTGTAGTTATTTCAGACTGCAACCCGCTTTTCATATTAAAGTCAAGTATTTCTTATGAAAGCTTTGGCTCTCAACGGAAATTAATTTTCTCGGGCAAGGTTTACTTTAAAACCTTGTAAGGGATCAAGTTTACTTTATAACTTGGTCTAACACAAATCTATGTACGCTTCAGTGCATTTATTTGTTAAAACAAGAGAAGTCTTGTTTTTATGAAGCTATCATCTCTACAACCATAGCTATCTACAATTGGTATGTACATACTCGACGATGCGACTACTCAAACGACGACTACAGCTCTTTCAATAGAACGCAGGTCAACAATTGAGGGGGAGCAATTGTCTAGCATTCAAAATCTTCGATGCCGACAGTGCCAAGTTCACTAATTGGTGTCAAGACAACAATACCAATCGTACATGTGGTGTCAAGAGATGACTTTCGACGTGATGAGGCCACCAACATTTGCTGACAAGAACCATTTGGTCTTATCATATGATGTTCTCATCAATCAGGTTCATCCTTGTCAATTCATTCTTATATGGTGAATATGTGATCATATTACAAATCGGTATCATATCTCACAAATTGGTCTCATGAAGATCAAACGGACTTGCATGCTTCTTCCCAAAACATTTGTTAAAACTTCATTAAATCAATTGATATTAAAAACATCGATCGGGTTAATATTTATAATATGGGGGAGAAAATGTGATTTAATATGGGAAATTATCACAAATGGTTTGACTTAACGTGATGGCTCATCCGAACATATGCGAAATGTTTTCAAATATCGTGGCATATGTTAAGGGGGAGCAAAATGGATTTGCTATATAAAAATGGATTTCATGGTGACATATACTTACCCTAAACCCATTTATTTCACGACGATGAAGATTGTGGTGTCATAAGGATGGTAGGATAGGTTAAGTCCAATGATTCTTTCAAAACCAGAGGAATCTTCCCAAGGACATTCCATAGCTAGAAATAGTAGTCCTTAGGAAAGATGGAGAAAGGTTGTGAACGTAGCTGAATGCCGACCAAGTACTTAAGTTAGCACTCGAACAATCACAAAAAGGTGCTAGTTATGACGTATTGGTAAGCATTGAAGGGGTTGAAGAATGAAAAAGAATTATAAAGATAAAGGGTCTAAAGAAAGAAGCCCTCCCTACAACTTAGGCAGAAACCGGGTCAACAAATATGCTATTGAGATCATTTTAATGATGCTCGATATTGAAGATAGACATCATGGACCCAGTGATGCATTGCACAACCCATCCCAGCTAACTCAGATATCTCTTAAAAGGTATTTGTTTTATTCACGGATACAACGCATTATCTATCGATTTATTCACTCCGAATAAATTGGTATTGAAATGGTGGCACTCCTCTCCAGCCTCCGATCACTAAAATCCAAAATGCACGATCGAGTCTAGAGCCATTTGAGATCATCAAATATCTCATTAGGACACACTTCCATATTTCCTTGCTTCTTCACACACTGTGAAAAGTAAGAAAGATCTTAAGAGTCCTACGCAAAATCTTCATGATCTTGCCTGAACATCCGAGTAATACGAAAGTATTTACAATGAAGATGGAAATCCTTTTTGAGCGAACATTCAAAAGCGCATGGTAGGTGACTTGTGCGATTCTTTATGGATCAAACTTGTGATAACTGGAAAGCAACAGTTGTTTAATTCTTAATTGAATTTAAACACGTTCTAGGCCTCTACGTAATATCTCAGTGATCTTGCCAAAACACTCAGAGTGATACCTTAGTGTTCACAGTGATGAGTGGAAATCCTTCTAGTGTTAACTTCAAACAACACTTGGTAGGTAACTTGCAAGATTCTATATGAATCAAGCTTGTGACAACTGGAAAGCAACGATGGTGCGATTCTTTAATGAATCAAACTTGTTCCAAGAATCAGAATTGACGGCTTCAATCATGCGGATACTTTTATCCAAATGATTCACTCTTTACGTTCGCAGCCAGCTTTGGACGGTCGAGTAAAGAGAACGGGTTAACCCGCGAAATCTTGTCAAGGAGATTTTTAATTAAATCTACCTGCCACAAGTACGATATTTCATATCGTCCAACGGTCTTCACCGACCGGAGGTAAAATGCTACCGAATTAGAATGAAATGTTCAAAGCCATTTCGTTCGTGTCTACTTATGTTGCGGCATTTGAAGACGGTAGCGTTGCGGAATTCGAGAAGAAGTCGTCCCCGCATGCCTATACTTTATGAACTTAATACTTCATTTAATTCTAGAAAGCCTAAAAGTCAAGTATTTCGCTGTATCAAACTCTGAAGCTTTCAAGAATTACAAAGGTATAAGTATGTGGGACGTGAAGTCACGAAGAGGCGAAGATCACAAGTGATGGATGAACAAGATCAAGGCAAGAGATTAATGCTCAAGATTGATATCAAAGATCACATCAACATGTTCACTAGAGAAGAAAAAGAAAAGAAAGACGAAGACTACGAGCTCAAGACAAGCATAGTATGCTAGGTTTATATTATTATTGTAACTTGGGTAACGCCCTTGTTTGGAGTGACCTCCCTTAGGGGGAGATTGCTGGAAATGCGTTTTACGTATTAGAAAGGATCGGTCACTCCAACAATAGTCTAAGTAATAGCTCATAGTTTAGTTATCATTATATTAAACAAACAAGGCCATGCCAAGCCCATGAGATGTATAGGCCGGCGGCCTATTATGTAAGCCCAAGCCCATCACAAGGCTTGGGTATATAAACCCTCTCCTTAGTTGGAGAGGGTGTCGGATTCATTCATTTTTCAAATAGTTCTTACTTACTCTCTCAAGAAGTGTGTGTGATTCTACCAACTTTCTATCTCTTTCTCTCTCTAAACATAAGCTAGATTTACAATATCCTACAGAGACATAGGTTCATGTACACCCGTATGCAAATAATATTAACTTAAAAACAAAATATGGAATTAAATCAATAATTGAAAGAGAAAGTGGGTCGCGGAACTAGCTAGGGACCATGGTGTTTTTATTAATACTTGCAAGATTTTGAAAAATAAATACATGGAAAGTTATTAGGGTGCTGACTAGAGCATAAGAGCATCCATGCTCGGATCGTATCCCTAAAGATAACACCTTTTGAGGTTGCATATATTCCATGTACGGGGCAAGTTACGCCCATCCATGTCGTGTAACTTGTACGCGCCTTGACCTAGAGCTTCAGTGAATTTGTATGGTCCTTCTCACTTAGGTCTAAGTTTTCCTCCGTCCTCCGCATGACTCGCATCGTTGGCACGATATACGAAATCTCCTGGTTTAAAAGAACTCATCAAACATTAGCGTTGTTAGTAGCCTTTCATCTTGAATTTAGCCTCAGCTTCAAAGATGGTTGCCCGTTCTCTTCTCTCTTCAAGTAGATCTAAGTTTGCCTACAGTTTTGCGTCGGTTGTCACGACATCTACCTCTGATGTAATGAAGGTCGGCATCTCGATTTCGGCTGGTATAACCGCTTAGATTAGAGAGAAGGGGGTGTCCTTGTTACTGGTTTTGATCATCGTGCAGTGTGCTTACAATACGTGGGAGAGTTCATCAACCCACATCTTGCTTCCTTTATCTAGGCGCCCTTTGATGCCATCTCCTAAGCTTCGCTTAGCACGCTCCACAAGGCCATTGGACTACGGATGTTTCATAAAGCCAAACCGTTGTGTGATAATTAGCTTTTCACGATAATCCTTGAAGGGATTATTGCGAAGTTTCTTCCCATTATCATAAACAATTTCCCCTTGCAAGTCGAAGCGGCACACTATGTTATCCCAAACGAATTACTTTACTTGTTTACCATTTACTGTTTCTACCACGTTGCCTTCTATCCATTTTGTAATCCATAACCATGATAAGTAATTTGATCCCTCATGTTGATTCGGGAAAAGGACCTGCTATGTCAATGCCCCACTTATAGAATGACCATGGGGACGTGATAGGAGTTAGTGGTTGTTGTAGATTCCTTGGCACCGGGCGATGCATCTACCAATTGTTGCACTTTTGAATAAGCTCTCACGCATCATGATGCATAGTCAGCCAGTAGTATCTTGGTCGTAGAGCTTTTGCCACGATCGATATGTGTCCTACATGCATGCTACAGGATCCTTCGTAAATCTCCCTTATCACATAATCTGCCTGAAGTGGTCCAACGCATCTCATCTATGGTTTTAAGAATGATCGCCTCTACAGCACTTCGTTCCTGACTTCAAACTATTTTGAATTTTTGCGGACTTGTCGCGCTTCCTGGTCATCGGGTGGGAGTGTTTCGTCCATCAAGAATAGGAGTCATCCAGGTATTCCCTTCATCTTCCACGACCATTGATACCATATTTTCCGAGATAGACTTATACTTCAGGATTTCTGCCAGCACGTGCTTAGATAGATGTGTGAAGATGGTAGATGTAATCTCGATAAGAGCATCTGCTTTCTTATTTTCCCCGCTCAGAACTTGTTTTATGGAGAATTTTACAAAGCTACTGCTCAATGACTTAGTCTTTTCCAAGTAGCAAATTATATTGTCTTCCTTGGCCATGTATCCCCCCCCCCTCCCCACACACATACACTTGATTTGCTATCGAACAAGAGTCCACGTGTGCTTGCAGGTTGCGAGATCCCATTTGTATTATGATCCGGAGTCCATAAATCAGTGTTGCATATTCAGCCTCGCTGTTTATGTATATGAATTCAAAGCGTAAGGCATAAGAGAACTCAACCCTTTCTTGATTTACGAGGATTAGGTCGCGCCTTATCTGTTCACACATGAGGATCCGTCCTTGAATAAAATCCATGGCTCATGGGGTGTCTCCTCCTTGAGGGTTAACGGCTCAGACTCGTCCGACTTTTCCGCGATGAATTAGTTAAAATTGTCCTTTCACCGTGGTTCGTGGTATGTATGATATATTATGTTCCCCCAACAGCACGCTCCACTTCTGTAGGAGTCATGCAACATCCGGCTTGGATATTATTTGTTTGATGGGTTGGTCTGTGATCACTACTATTGGGTGCGCCTGGAAGTGCTGACACAACCTTTTCGCATCGTACACTTATGTCATTCTAGTTTTTCCTTCGAGCTATAGTTTAACTCAGAACCTTGTAATGCACAGCTCACAAAATAGACCGACGTTTGGATTGTGTTACGATCAATCATCAAAACTGCGCTTATCGCACCATGTGTGGTGGACAGTTACATGATCAATTCCCCCTTAGGTCGTGGTGCGAACAACATAGGAAGTGCCGCCAGATGATTTTTTAGCTCATCAAATCATGTAGTTAAAAGAGGCCATGATTGAAGCACTAGTTTTGGATTTGCCTAATTTGATAAGGAGTTGTGGTTGAACCTTATGCATGTGATAGTGGCATTGGAGCTGTGTTAATACATGATGGACATCCATTAGCTCACATAAGTAAAGCTTTATCTTCCCAACCAGAGTTAGTCCACCTATGAGAAAGAATTTCTTGCTATCAAAGCTGCTTTTGAAAAATGAAAGTGATATTTGATGAATAGGAATTTCAAAATTAGAACTGACCATTTCAGTTTGAAATACTTATTACACCAAAGGCTTACCACTAGTGTGAACCAAAAGGTAATAAGCAATATCAATAAGTATAATAAGCTCGCTAAAACCAGGGATTATTAATCATGTGTAGCTTATAGTTGATCACATACTGGGGAACATATAGAAAGAAATGAATTCGTATTTAAATATCGATGACTCAAATCTGTAAATGGAATTAGAGAGTGAATTGTGTTTTTTACACATACATGATTATTATTGTAGTAAAAATAATCATATTGACCACAACCCAGAAAAACTAATATTTATAAAGCAATTTATTCGACATTAATACATAACAATAAAATTATACTCCCTCCGTCGCAAATTTATAGTCCCGCTTTTCATTTCGTGACGTTTTAAAATTATTGTCCCCTTCCAAATATAGTTATGGGTGATTTAACAAGTTTAGCGTATTGCATTTATTAATATTAAGAATTATAAAGTTTATTTAAAAATTTAATTAATTACATAAAGATATAGTTGTCATTTAAAAAAAATAAAAGAGAGAATGCACATATACCTACGTGTAAATAAAAGAGAGAATTTGTTATATTATAAGACTCAGTCCCATCATTTAATGGGCAGTCTTAATGATGGTTGATGAACTAACCTATATATCAACAAAAGCAGTCAGTTCGGGTGCATCTCAAGAGTTTATATTTACACAACATTAATGGATTTATAAGAGTCATTATATTATTATAATTATCTGTTTGCATTCATAGCGGGCATATGAAGAGTTCTCCGAGTAGTATAAATAATTTACATTGAGATGGGTTGCAGCAATTGACCACACCAAAACCAAAGGAAAAGGACTTGAATATAATTAAACCAACAAATCCTTCATTATTTAAATACCTTTATCACAATCAATAGCCAAAAAGATCCCATCCTCCATCTTACAGTCGACCAAAAAACTCTTTTTTTGTTCAAGATACTTTAAGACTATAAAATTTTAGTCAATAAAACCAATTCATCACACCTTTTTTCAAGATCTTGATGTCGTCGTCTTCTACTGAGCATAAGAGAAATATAACTGGGTTAATCAGAAAGATAGTAAAGATAGCAGGTAAGAAGATATATGATATGGTGGAAGAATAAAACAAGTGGTTTGTTGTGGAGTACTTTTGGGTTTCATAGAGAAGGGTGTGTGACCAAGCATTCTCTATGTTAAGAAAACGTATAAAAAAGTCTGACAAATCAACTGGTATTGTTATAAGGTTTATAGAAAGTATGTATTAAAGTAAATAATTTTTTAAAATGATTACTACCTTCATTTTGTTAGGGGAAAGAATTGTATGTATAATATTTTTGATTTTACCGAAATAATAATTTGTTGTTACTTCAATTGTTTCTCATTTTAATTATCAACTTTAAATTTATTATATATTCTACAAATAATAAATCATCTTCTTTGGTTGTAAAGCGTATAATGTATTATTTGATAATTATTTATAACAAATATTTATTTTATTTTAATTAATAAAGATATTTTTAATGAATGAATATGATATTTAGTTGATGAAAAATGCATTAATATAAATTTATACACATTATGTATTATAAAACCAGACAATTATTATGAGATGAATTGAAAACGATGTAACATTTTTTTATCATTAAATATCATGTGTTTTAGTGTCCTAAATAAATTTCTTTAACGTTATAAAATATGTTACAAATTTAGATAGAACAAAATGATTAATTTGTCATCAAATCGCTTCCAAATAATTTTCTCTAACCAAAATTCAAATAGAATGAATATGATATTTAGCTGATGAAAAATGTAATTAATATAAAATTTACACACATTATGTATTATAAAATCAGACAATTATTATGAGATGAATTGAAAAAGATGTAACATTTTTTATCATTAAATATCATGTGTTTTAGTGTCCAAAATAAATTTCTTTAATGTTATAAAATATGTTATAAATTTTAGATAGAACAAAATGGTTACTTTGTCATCAAACCGCTTCCAAATAAAAAAAATTATGAGTGTCATGTATTATGATTAGATTGAAGAGAGTGAGAGAGAGATTGAGATAGTGATTGAAAGAGAAAGATAGGGATAACGATAGATAGGGAGGATGAGAAGGAGAGAAAGGGGAGGGAGGGGGAAAGAGAGGAGGTGGGGGATGAGAGAGAGAAAGGGGGAGATGGGAAAGGGGAGAGGAAGAGGGAGATATGAGAGAGAGAGAGAGAGATAGGGAGAGAAGGGGAGGTGACAAAGAGATAGGGGTGATAGAGAAAGATGGAGAGGGAGAGAGGTAGAATAAGAGATAAGAGAATAGAGAGAGAGAGAGAGAGAGAGAGAGAGAGGGAGGGACAGAGAGAGTGTAACACCCCATTTGTTAGGATAGAATGCTACAGTAAATTATGGCGTGTCATCAAAGCATACAAGGTAAATGTCTAAATATTCATGACCATAAATAGAAATACTGGAATCAAACATCAGTAGTCCAGTAACTCACACACAAGCAATATTAAGTACTGTAAATGAAAGGACTAAACAATGTCCAAAAGAAGTAAGGTATGATAAAGTAGGAATAAATGCATAAGGTAAGAGAGGTCGAATAGCTTCCAATCCGAATGCACATACTCTGGAGTTCCTACTTGCGACCTTGGGTACCTGCCGTTGGGAACATGGAAAAGTAGACGGTTGAGCATAACGCTCAGTGTACGGATTTACAATAAAGCGTGGAAGACATAGAATATGAAAGCATATAAGGAGCATAAAGCATGAATAGCAACGGAAATGAATAAGTCATGGAAAACCTAGTTGTCTGTCATGTTAACTAGTTTTAGTTCTGAAAACATAGCTTATGTTACTTATGAAAGATTTGTATTAGTTAATATACCAAAAGCCAATATAGGTTATGAGGTCAACAACGTGCATGAATACTTGAAGGGGTGACCTCGTCATGTAAATTATAAGGGAGGCCTCTAATTAATTGGTAAATAGGTAGGAGGGATCAGCTCCTTGTGAAGGATGTAAGGCGCACACCACATTCATCATGAAATCCTGACTGAAACATGTAACTATGATACACCCATACGCCCCACATGATAACATAATAAATATAATGGCCAAATAACTGAAAGGGACGCCACGAGCTATCACTCCGTCGTGGTGAAGTCATAACACTAGTGCCTCTAATGTTATGGTTATGGTACCTCCATAACTAGGTGAAACTGGTCATGCATGTATATAGCTAAGGTAACTAATAAACATAATCATTTAATCTGTAACTACTGGAAAAAACAGTTGGCTGCATACGGGAAATCCTAATGAAGGAAGAGATTGTCCTTACTGAAGGACGGGAAATCCGTACCTTATGTCCAGTAGAAGCTAATGGAAACGATGAAGACTACTCCGCCTCGACGGATAATACTACATAAGAAATATGGACGTGTATGAGTTGTCTGAATTACGTGTGTTTTATTGGTTCCGTGTGTTATTAGCTTATTATACATATTCTGTTATGTTTTACTGTTTACTGTGTTAACTGTAGTTATTCTGATGTTCAACTGTGTATTATTTATGTATTTGTGTATTATAATACTTGTCTTGTAATACTAAGTAACTTTCTAAAAATAGCAGGTTTCCATAAATTGTAAGTTTTTAAAAATAGAAAGTTTCTAAAAATAGTAAGTTTCCATAATTAGAAATAAGTTGGATTATAAATAACAATTACAGTTTAAATAGTATAATACAAGTCATGGTTATAGCTTATTAGTTAAATAACTGGTTAATTAATTAAACTATACGTTATATGGAATTTAATTAAAAATACATGTTTTAATTAAATTAAGCTAAGTTAAATACTTTAGGTTATACATGTAATATTAATTTTAATATTTGACCTAAGTCCTGAAATTAATTAAATTAAAAAGTCTAGTAATTAATTTAATTAACATATTTTTCTGCTTTTATTATTTAAGCCCGAGACCCGAACCCGTGTTTTAAAAATTAACCCGAGCCCGAAACCCGGTCCCACATGTAAGCCGAAACAAACAGCCCTACCAGTGGCTAGACCGGCTAGCCGGTTGCCACTGGTGGCTCTCGGTACCCCCTGCCGAGCCACCGTTAACACCGGTGGTTCAGCCGGTTCACACATGTTCATACCGGTTGTGGACCGGTTCCCCCTACTTTTGTTCGGTTCCCACTGTCAGCCCAAAAGAACCCCACCGAGACCCTATAGGTCTCGGTTGACCACTCGGTTCAAACCAAAACCCACCCCCGACATGCGGTCGGGGTTTTCTTGTGTCGTCCGAGCCAAACGCAACCAAACAGCCCCTTTACCATGATTTAATTAATCCCATGTGTTTTCTTAACTTGTTTTAATGATTAATTAAATAATAAACATGAATTCAATAAAGAAGTAAAAAGAAAAAGGAAGTGTTTAATTTACCAAACACGTGGAAAGAAAAAGTTAGGAACACGATCACGTACACACGAATGATCAATCAAGAAAATTGTCCGGTTTGCCCTTGTGGTTTATGGTGGCCGGCGGCAAGAGCAAAAAGGAGGCAAGAGACAAACTTTTTCCTATAACCTAAATTATGTTTTAGGTTTCTTGTGTTTTGTTATTTACATGGATTTAACATTGGGTCATGGGCCAAAGCCCATCTTCTCCTTTTCTTCTTGTGTAACCGCGGCCTAAAGGAAGCCCACGAGGAAACCCGTAGATTTTCCCGAGTTAATAAATTTACATGATCGTTTATGTTTTAATTGTCGTGATTTTTATACGTCGTGTACTTAACACATTTATAATATTTACGTAACTACATGTTATTAAATATCGTGACACGTGAATTATATTATAAATGGAAAATTTTAATTTTACCATATTTTCATGTGTGTGCTGTTCATGTGTACTGTTCATGGTATTTTAATGCGAGTTTTACAACTCTTCCCCGCTAAAAGAACAATTCGTCCTCGAATTGGAGAAACGTAAACTGAAAGAAAACATACCCGAATCAGAACTGGAAATAAGGGTAAGAAGTCCGTATAGACTCCTCCGTCTCCCAAGTGGCTTCCCGCTCAGGATGATCCCTCTAGAGGATTTTGACGAAAAGGACCGTCTTCCTCTGCATGACACGATCTTGTCGCTCAAGAACTCTCTTGGGTTCTTCGACATATGAAATATCCTCTCGAATCTGATCAAGTGGATACTGGACAACATGAACTGGATGATAGTTGTATCCTCAGAGTAAAGACACATGGAACACGTTGTGAACGTGTGATAGCTGAGGCGGTAACGCTAAACGGTATGACACTTCACCAACGCGTTTTATGATGTCGAACGGTTCGATGAAGCGAGGACTGAGCTTCCATCTAATTCCAAAATGTTTAACCCCTCGTGCAGGTGATACCTTGAGGAAAACGTGATCACCTACGTTGAATGATACATCTCTACGACATTTATCAGCATAGCTCTTCTGACGAGCACGAGCTTCTTGAATCTTCGCATTGGCGACAGCGACCTTCTCATTGGTCACCTCAGTCATCTATGGACCCTCAAGCAGTCGTTCGCCTACCTGATCCCAGCAGATTGGGGCGCGACACTTTCTGCCATACAACATCTCAAAGGGAGCACACTTGATGCTAGCGTGCTAGCTGTTGTTATATGCAAATTTTACTAGGAATATATAATCATCCTAGCTTCCTGACCACTCTAGAGCACATGACCACAGCATGTCCTCCAATGTCTGAATGGTACGCTCTGACTGTTCATCAGTCTGAGGATGAAAGGCAGTACTAAGCTTAAGTCTGGTGCCCCAAGCTTTCTACAGAATTTGCCAGAAACGTGATGTGAAACGGGGATCTCTATCAGAGATGATTTCTGATGGAGTACCATGTAGCCTCATGATCTCCTTCTGGAAAATATCTGCTAATTTGCTGACCAGATGCTCCTTGCGAATCGGCAGAAAATGAGCAGATTTAGTCAACCTATCCACAATAACCCAGATAGCGTCGTTCTTCTTCTGAGTAACCGGAAGACCAGTAACAAAATCCATGGAGATTTTGTCCCACTTCCATGCTGGAATATCTAATGGCTATAGTAAACCACTAGCTCGCTAGTGTTCGATCTTCACATGTTGGCAGATCATACATTTAGAAACGAAGGTGGCAACATCCTGCTTCATACCACTCCACCAAAAGTGTTGCTTGACGTTGTGGTACATCTTGGTTGAGCCAGGATATATGGTAAATGGAGAACTGTGAGCTTCAGTAAGCACAGCTTCCCTGAGTGTAGAGTCATCAGGAACCACTAGTCTAGTGCCCTGCCATAAGATATTGTCGTCGTCGACACGAAACTCCGTCTGTTGATCAAGGTTTCGAATGATAGCCCAAATCTCACAATCGTCCTTCTGAGCTTCCTTGATCCTAGAATGTAAGTCTGATTCCACTCTAAGATTAGCCTAGTAACCGTGTTGTCCTCGTACATAAAACTCAATATCAGTCATCTCTAGGTCACGGATGATCTCCTTTGCAATCCAGATGCCAGCAATCATACCCGACCTTCTGCTTAGAGCATCTGCCACCACATTCTCCTTACCAGGATGGTACTGAATGTTGGTTTCGTAGTCCTTCAATAGCTCTAACCATCTCCTCTGTCTCATGTTCAGTTCCTTCTGGGTGAAGATGTACTTGAGACTCTTGTGGTCGGTGAATATGTCAGATGATTCACCATACAAATAATGTCTCCAGATCTTCAACGCGAAAATAACTGTTGCAAGCTCTAAATTGTGAGTAGGGTAGTTTTCTTCATAAGGTTTCTGCTGTCGTTATGCGTATGCAATAACCTTCCCATGTTGCATGAGAACGCAGCCTAAACCCTTTCCTAAAGCGTCACTATATATCTAAAATCCACCTAAGACAAATGGGAGAGTAAGAATAGGTGCAGTCACTAACTTCTACTTAAGATCTTCAAAGCTCTTCTCTCGCTCTTCCGTCTAGAAGAACTTCTCTCCTTTCCTCATCAGCTTAGCCAAAGGTAAGGCTAACCGTGAAAAGTTCTCTACAAACCTGCGGTAGTAGCCAGCTAAACCCAGAAAACTTCTAACTTCAATTGCAGAGGTAGGCCTCAACCATTTAGTGATAGCTTCAACCTTTACAGGATCCATGGTGATCCCCTCTACAGATACAATATGGCCCAGAAATGCCACCTTGCTTACCAGAACTCACACTTAGAGAACTTGGCGTACAGTTGCTTCTGACGAAGAATTTGTAAGACTGTACGAAGGTGTTCCTCATGTTCCTCCTTGGATTTGAAGAAAATCAGGATGTCATCAATGAACACGATAACGAACTTGTCCAGAAACTCATGGAAGACACGGTTCATCAGATCCATGAAGACAACTGGAGCATTAGTGAGTCCGAATGGCATGACTACGAACCCGTAGTGCCATAACGTGTACGGAAAGCATTATTGGAGATGTCCTGCTCTTTAACCCGTAACTGATGGTAGCCGGACCTCATATCGATCTTAGAGAAATACTTGGCGCCCTGAAGTTGATCGAACAGGTCATCAATACGCGGCAAAGGATAATGATTCCTGATCGTGATCTTGTTCAGCTCACGATAGTCTATACACAAACGCATGCTGTCGTCTTTATTCTTTATGAACAGTACTGGTGCATCCCATGGCGATGTACTGGGACGGATGAAACCTCATTCCATAAGTTCTTGCAGCTGATCTTTTAGTTCCTTAAGCTCCATAGGAGCCATACGGTAAGGAGCTTTGGAAATCGGCTATGCACCTGGTATGAGCTCGATTCCAAACTCGACTTCACGAACAGGTGGTATGCCCGGAAGTTCATCTGGAAATACGTCAGGAAACTCTAACACAATAGGCTTGTTTTGGATCGATGGAGACTCGGCAGTAATGTCATGAATATTGGCTATGAAGCCCTGACAGCCGTGTGATAGCAACGCACGCGCCTCCATGGATGAAATAATTTGTACTGACCTCCCTGGCAGAAAACCATGGTGTATGTATTCTAGAGATTTAACATCACCTAAGACAACCCGAAGTAGCAGTCAATCGTAGCCTGGTGTTTGGATAACCAGTCCATGCCCAAAATCAAGTCAAAATCGCACATGTCCAAAGGAAGTGCGTCAACTCTACGGATCTTATCATCAAATTTTAAGGGAAGATCTCTATACACCTGAGTGATTCGTACAGAGTCCCTAAGTGGCATGGAAATGCATAAGGCATTATCTAATGGCATCAGGGAAATCCTAGCACGTACGGCAAAAGTAGTGGATACGACTGAATGAGTCGCTCCAGTATCAAATAGAACACATGTTGCCAAACCATTCATAAAGAGATTTCCGGTAATGGTACCTGAAGTCTTATTCGCCTGATCTCTAGTGGTAGTGAACACGCGACCAGAAGTAGGAGGTGGCTTGGTGTCGGCGTGTCCAGAGGTGCCTTCTATCTCACCCTGGCGACAATCCTTCTGCTGATGGCCTTGTTAGCCACACTTGAAACAACCACCAGTACCTCGGCGACAAATACCAGAATGTCTGCGCGAACAAGTAGGATAGACAGGATGCGTGAATCCTCCAGAAGGCGTCCTAGCTATCTAAGAGCCTGTTTCAAGATTACATGCATGAGACATACTTCATGGAACATAAACATGATTACATAGAAGGTGTAAAATTTACCAGATGAGGTAGAAGGGTTAGGCTGTGAACCTCTACGGTCCTGATCCTTGTCGTTACCATTGTTCCTGAATTACCAATTGTTGGAGTGTCAGAATACCTTAACATAAGATAGTTTAACATGAAAGAAGGTTAATGTAGGGACTTGCTGTTGTTCGAGTTGTTAGCGTTGTTACGGTAATTATCATTACCGCCACACCTCTCAGAACCAGAACGGTTGTTGGTCTGACCGTTTCCCTTAGATGCTTGTTCTTGATTGGCCGCAGGCTTACGGTCTTCAGTCTTCTGCCTGGAATATAACGTTGAACAGAGGACTATATGAAATGAAAAATACTGATGAAAATGAATTGTTTACAATTGGTGATTGAAGATACCTCTTCACTGCTCTGTCATCACCAAACTCCTCTCATTCCTGAAGCATCTCGAGCTTACGGGCTGCATCGGCCACTTGTGTCACTGTAGTGAAAGTAGCACATACCAATGTAAGAACCCGTACTTTCTGAGCATTATTTTATTCTTTTTATTCGTGTTTCTAAATTTTCTAACGTATTTCGTTTTCTTGTATTGTTATATGTAAATCCTGAGATTCTTAAAATTTAATAAATTATACTTTTAAGTATTTTCTGATCATTGACAATACTTTGTATAGAATTGTAAAATTGTTATTTTATTTTTCCATATTTAATTTAATTCAAAGTTTATAATTTAAAATCACCCGCGTGCGTTTTACAACGAGTTTATTCAAAATCAATGTACAACGAGAATTCCTAGTGACCGTGATACCGACGGATGCCCAAAATTCTACATTTTATTATCGGTTGTTTCGATAATTAATATTTTCGACGACTTCGTTTTAATTACGTATTAAGCCGTGTCGGGAAATCATATAATCATATTTATGATGCATTGTAACTTTTGAAAAGTATTTTTACGAAACCCGAGCCCCGTAAATATTTTCAATATTTACCAATTCTACCCTTTAAACTAGTAAATTATTTTTAATCCACAAGTTTCATACTTGGCAATACTGGTCCCTCCACTGCCACCATCTAAAAACCAATTTCTTTACACAAAAACACACATACAATGTTGTAAATAGATCAAACACCACTCCTTTCTCCTCCCCCATTTTGTGCCGCCACCTTCAACCACAAAACACCCTCACTTCATCAATTTTCCCTTTGATTTTTAGCCAAAACTAAAATTAGACAACATCTTAAAATCATCTTGTCATTCTTTTGATACCAAAATCAAGCACATGCATCAAGTTTTCATAACTTTATGATTTTGTGGTTTGAAAGTGTTTAAACCATCATGCATATGATGATCTTGGTAAGATCATCACTTTTTGATCCTAAAAATTTGTATTTTTGATCTTGGGTTTTTGTTAAATGTTACATACAAGTGTTTTTAGGAGTTTTTGGTTGATGGGTATGATAGTAGAGTGATACTATAGGTATAGGAATGAGTGGTTTTGGTTGGAAAATCGATTTGACATGATTTCTAAAAGGGTATTTTGGGACAGCAGCTTAGAACAGACTTTTTGTGGGTTTAAGTTATGATATACACTGAGATTATTTGAATTTGTTTTAGAGTTTTCCGAGATGCTCGTTTTGTTATAAGATAGAGCTTCTAACTCATTACGAGTCAAAAGTTATGCTAGTTTTAATATTCGTGTACCGGGAGACGCAAGTCGGCACAATCCGAACTTGTGGCTGATTTTGGGTGGACTCTCGGGGACTTTAGGCTTGGTTAGATAATGGATACTACTGATTTTCAAAGTTTATAAACTTAAATTGATGAGTCTAGTAGTGATTTTAAAAGACGGATTGTCGAGTTTGTACTTTTAAAGCGGTCTAAACGGTTTTATAAAACAAGTATACGATTCTGTCCCAAATTTTAGGGTCGAGTATAGTGTCGAGCTGATGGGTTTTAAAGTGTGAACATTGGCTCAAACTTTGGTGAGGTTTCATACAGGTTATAAGTGAACTTGAGACCAAATTTCATCTAAATCGGACAAGTCTAGTTAGGGAAGATCGGTGTGTACATTCGGAGTGTACTTGCTGATTTTGTTTTGGACGCATAGTTCAATGCTTGTGTTGCGTGAGTTTGAGTATTCACCATCGGACATAGTGACTTATTCAAGTGCTTAGTCATTATATATATGACTTAGCTACTGGTCCAAATAAGGTTAAGGAATAGTTTGACTTGCGTTGACTTGGCGTCGTATGACGGGTCAATTTCAAGTGCACAAGTGTTTAATCGTGTAGTGTTGGATAAATGGGTTAGTATGAATTCATTTGGTTCGTGTCAATGGTTTTGAAACATGAATACTTTGAAAACATTTGAGTCATATTATATTTGGTGTATATCGATATTTGAGTTCGAGTCTTAACGCGCGCCTTATTGTGATAGGTTGTGGTTTTCGTGTTTTCCCGGGCATCCATATCGTCAGTGATCGTCTCACTACCAATGTTTCTACTCAGTTGCTGAGTACCGTGATTGACTTATCTCGTGGCTAAGGTGAGTTCATATCCCCTTTTTACTTATATATGGTTTCTAAACACGGGGTGAGATTATACGTGGTGGAACACAACCATTTAAAAACTGTATGCTATCCAGAACTTGTATGCTATCCAGAACGTATATGCTTTCCAGATGTTTTCCGTATTATTATTGATTTTTAGCCTAGCCTTGAGTTTCATCTCTCCGGTCATGAACCGTTAATTGTCCTGTGTGCATTGCGCGAAGCGCGAATGTTGTGGGTGGATCCATCAGGATTGACTATCCCCGTCCCATGTTGCGGTTGTTTAACCATGACGCACTAATATTTGTTTATAACTGAGTATTTAGGTTGAATACTTACGTAAGTTAAGCTTCGGTTCATGAACTAAACAACAATAATAACCGTTTCGGACTATGGTTGACGTATATAACCATACTCCATACTACTTGTTTTACAAATGAATGCTTGTGTTCCACACCTTTACTACTAAACCTATGAATATCACTCAACTTTGTGTTGACGATTTTACATGTTTAATCTCAGGTATTATTACTTAGCTTTGCTTGGATGGGAGCCCGCAGGATATTAACACAGCTTGGAGATTTCTGTGATGTTTTTAAAAGATTGGTTTTAGTATAAACTTTCAGAAGTTTATTATATCTTTTAGGAAACTTTATGTTATAAATCATGATGAAATAATATATTTATCCGCTTATAAAACTCTGGGACCTATGTTTAAAAACTCTGATCTTTTATGATGTAATATATATGTTTTAATTACGTCATCTTTGTGTGACCTGTAATTCATTGTTTTTTGTACTATGACGTGTTACCCCCTCGTTGCCTAGTTGTTCCATGTCATATTCTGGGGGTCTCACAGATTGGTATCAGAGCGATGGTTATAGGGAACTGAGTATTTTTCAAAAACTTAGTCTATAACCGAAAGTTCAAATATTTTATTGTTTTTAAGTGTCAACCACAGAATCTGCCAATGTTGTTCGATATCTGCGCGGGTAATTCTTAAATCCTTATTATTTACTTTTAATTATCGTTATAGTATTTCATCTCTTGATTACATGTTGAAATATTACATTACCCTAATGACGATAATTACTATGTCCTTTCAAAGCCTTTGTGCTTCATGAATTATCATTGGATATTACTTGATTACATACGCTCTTACTGCATTTCTTGAATTCTTGTTCTTGTGAAGTGATCTTGTTGCAATGATTTCATATTGTTATGACGTTACATACTTGTATTCAGAGCGCGTATGTTGCCGACTTTTCATGCTCATTTTTCTGAGTACTATTGCTATTTCATTTATGCGTGATACGACTGACCTCTTATACTTGTTCGATTTGAACCGTCTATTTTTCTCAACTCACTGTTACATGTTGTGCGTACTCTCGTGATACCATTGTTCGGGATTGAATAAGTGTTGTTTTCGATGAAACTTCTGATTTTCATTCTACTAGCGTACGTGTTGCTTTCATTGTTTAATTTCTTTAAAATATCTATTTAGATACCCATTTTTCTTTCCGGCCATTCGTAATTGAATGTCTAGCCTATAGACCATTGTGTAGCTCAAGGTGTCTCCGAAAAAAGACTAAAAGACATCGTGTAAGTCACACATCTCGAAGCATTCCTTGATTCTGTGTTGAATAAATATCATGAGTTTTCATAACCTTGATTGACCTTTACGTCACCGTTTTACACGACATTTGTACATGGATTACATTTTGTTTCATTGATCATACTACGTTTCGATTTCGAATTACAACGTCCGTTAGTACCTTGAATCCACCATTGTCATCTTGAGATTCATCCGCTTATGTGGCAATTGTTTGGAATACGATTCTACTTCTATAAACCTGTACCCTCCCTTTGCGTTAACCCTCCTTGCTCCGGGAGTGTAACCCGTTAATGATACATTTCTTTCTCGGCGTGTCTTAGGATTTTAGAAAATCACGCTGCCAAGAGACCTTCCTGCATTGCATCTTGAAATCGAATGCGTCGTTTCCGATCTCTTAGATTTTCGTTGGTATTTTGAATTATTTCTATACTGTGTTTTCTTTACATGCTTAACTTTACAATTTATTCTCTTTCGTCTTTATGGAATCCATAAGTCTTGTGTGTACATTAATTCTGAGGTATTATGAAATTTGGATTTAATTTCAAACTATGTCGAAAAATATACTTTGTACAAAAACTTTACAAGAAATTTAACACCGTCGAGAAAATATTTTTATAACTTTAGACATAAAAATATATATTTTACCTGTTGAGATGTTCGTTTAGAACATAATATTTTACCAGTAAACTTTAAAATCGAGCCAGTTACACTCATTTGAAATTGTTAAATTTAAGAACTTAATTCTGCGTATTTCAAAAATATCATTTGGTTAACGGATTCGATGCAAGGGCATTTTCGTCTATTTTTAATCCGTTTCAAATTTCGAGTAAAACTAGAAAGTTGTTCAAAACATCGTTTTACACCGAATTGCATTAGACTTCGAGTCTTAGATTATCATTTAATGAATCAATTGTTCTAGTCAAATCCAAAAGTCAAACCCAAAAAGTCAAAGTTGACTAAAAAGGTGAAAGCTAATAGACTTTAAAAATATGGTTTGAAGCATTCTTGAGTTCGTTTGAGCTCGTAAAACTTTAACCAATGATATTTTGCAAACTAAAATCATTGATTGCGTTTGAAAACGTTTACAAATAGTAACTTGAACTCGGTCATACATAAATCTTGAACTTTTAGGAACCAAGTGATTTGACAAACTGATGTTCTACTTCCTTAATAGTGTATTTTTGTCAAATAAATTACGATGTGAACACATACGGATTTCTTTATCCTTTATTTTATTTATGACTTATTTGTCATTCTACATTGTCTTTCTTTGCTTCTATCGTACCACTGATTTGGACCGAGAATTGAAGTTCTTATTTTCATCGTTCGTTATCATCTTGACATGTGTCTCCTGACGATTCCTGCTAAACCTCTTGAAGCCTTATCACCTTGTAACCATTTCATTGACTGTCTTAAACTACCCTTTATTACCCTCATGTAACCACTCGTTATTCTATAAGTTACCATATAAACTCAAACAGACAATGTTTGCAAACCAATTTACAAAATAATTTACTTGGGCTTTACAAGATACTTGAACGTTACTCTATAAAATTAAATGACATTAATTTTACGATGTATTTTCATAAATTATTTTGATTCCTGTTTTACAAATGGCATTATATGCATATTTTAAATAATATGATATGTAATACTGGTTTGACAAAGCTGAACATCGCATTGCTAGTCCTAAATTATGCATGGCCTGATCACCTATGCTTAATTTAGAAGGAGCCATGCAAGGCAGAATAGTAGTCACCTTAAATATTTAACCAAGAATCAACTTTTTAACTATGTTCCTTAAAAAGTTTGATAAAATAAATTTTAGAAAACTTTTACATCTTATGCGAGTAGAAACAATTCACGACATACACATATGAACCCTTATCTTTTCTTAAACAAAGTACATGCCTCAAACACATATTTTCTTACTCAACGATCTTTGCTTTACTTGTTACCTCATCATCCTCATGATACAATTTTCGTTACCATTTGCCTAAATTCTTACCATTGATATCCGACTTGAAATTTTCAACGTTGTTATGCTTCTACATCGATCAACCTTCATTATCTATTTTGGTAGACCTTTGAAACGCCTCTGGACGCATATAATGATTTACGATTGGACGTGAACGATAATTCCGTGTAATTGTCATGATATGTGTTAACACATTATCGTCTTGAAAATCCATTCGTGTGAACCATGTATTGATTTCGCCTCTTATTTCTAATGTTTTTCATCTTACTGAATTTACTCTCAAGTGACTTCTTAAGAATTTTCTTTGATTCGAAAATTCCTTGTGTGGCTTTTCTCCTTCGATCGTGTATCGATCACCGAGAACTTAATAAGCCGTTGTGGTGATGTCAACCACACTCGTGAATTAATCATTGCTATAATCCTTTGTTTCTCATTATTTTATTATTATCGACGCGTCTATTCTATCACGTTTGTTAATAATTGATACGACTTCTGTTTTATTCCCTTGTGTTATTGCTCGCATATAAATTATTGACCTTTATATGATTCATATTCGTTGCTGTCTTGTCACCTTTTGAAAACCAGAAAATGTTACGTGTTTATCATTTGACACCTTAATCACTTTCTTGGATTTCTAAAAATTATTATTAATTTTTAAGAACATTTTATACATTTTAACAAATGTTTAAATTACCAAAATAATTGTTTCAAGTTAAATACCAGATATATATATCCTCTTTGGGAAATTTACCTAGTGTTTCAAAGGATATTAGATTGTATCTTTTAAAGTAATTGATTTTATCATACTTTACTTTCAAAATAATGAAATTATTAAATAAATTTATAATTTCTAACAATGATTCTAAATAATTTGGAAACTTGATTTTTCCTAGTGGTAACGTTAAACCTGAGTTACTTTTACATTGAAATCCTAAACAAGAAAAAGATTTAGCAATTGTTTAATCACTATATATAGAGTTTAATTTGAAATCACTAAACCTTGTAAAATTTTCTTTTAATCAAGAAAATATTTAAACTGAGTTTTAAAGTAATACTGAAATCCTAGACAACTGACTGTGACAACTTGTATTTTAAAATGATCATATGTAAATCATTTTTCCCTTCTATTTCTCTTATAAATAGATTCTTACGTTTTAAGATTGTTATGTTTTATAGTTGCACGATTTGCGACTCCTTGTTGATTAACAATCTTGGTTCATTTTATCGCACTTTGTCCGTTTAAGCGATTCTTGTGTTCATTCTATCTTTTGAATATTTCTTCGTACTAAAAGGTCATTATTCCAATCTGAGTTTAAAAAATTTATTCGAAAAGGAGCTAAGAAACTGAAGCGTAGTGAATTCTAATCGTGAAGATTCGTCGTGGTACAGAAATTACCTGGGAAGCAATGAAATTGTTCTACACTTTGTACCTCCTCTTGTTTGCATATTCTACTGTTTCCAGGAGAACTCTAAGGGACCAGAGTTCCTTTAGGGGGAAGACTGTAAGAACCCGTACTTTCTGAGCATTATTTTATTCTTTTTATTCGTGTTTCTGAATTTTCCAACGTATTTCGTTTTCTTGTATTGTTATATGTAAATCCTGAGATTCTTAAATTTTAATAAATTATACTTTTGAGTATTTTCTAATCATTGACAATACTTTCTATGGAATTGTAAAATTGTTATTTCATTTTTCTATATTTAATTTAAATCAAAGTTTTTGATTTAAAATCACCCGCGTGCGTTTTATAACGAGTTTATTCAAAATCAATGTACAACGAGAATTCCTAGTGATCGCGATACCGATGGATGCCCAAAATTCTACATTTTATTATCGGTTGTTTCCATAATTATTATTTTCGACGACTTCGTTTTAATTACGTATTAAGTCGTGTCGGTAAATCATATAATCATATTTATGATGCATTGTAACTTTTGAAAAGTATTTTTACGAAACCCGAGCCCCGTAAATATTTTCAATATTTACCAATAATCATTTTCTACCCTTTAAACTAGTAAATTGTTTTTAAGTCCACAAGTTTCAAACTTGGCAATATTGGTCCCTCCACTACCACCATATAAAAACCAATTTCTTTACACAAAAACACACATACAATGTTGTAAATAGATCAAAACACAACTCCTTTCTCCTCCCCCATTTTGTGCTGCCACCTTCAACCACAAAACACCCTCACTTCATCAATTTTCCCTTTGATATAGCCAAAAATAAAATTAGACCACATCTTAAAATCATCTTGTCATATGATACCAAAATCAAGCACATGCATCAAGTTTTCTTAACTTTATGATTTTGTGGTTTGAAAGTGTTTAAATCATCATGCATGTGATGATCTTGGTAAGATCATCCTTTGATCCTAAAAAGTTGTATTTTTGATCTTGGGTTTTTGTTAAATTTTACATACAAGTATTTTTAGGAGTGTTTGGTTGATGGGTATGATAGTAGAGTGATACTATAGGTATAGGAATCAGGAGTTTTGGTTGGAAAATTGATTTGACATGATTTCTAAAAGGGTATTTTGGGACGGCAGCTTAGAACAGATTTTTCGTAGGTTTAAGTTTTGATATAGGGTGAGATTATTTGAATTTTTTGTAGAGTCTTCCGAGACGCTCGTTTTGGTATAAGATAGAGCTTCTAACTCATTACGAGTCAAAAGTTATGCTAGTTTTAGTATTCGTGTACCGGAAGACGCAAGTCGGCACAATCCGAAATTGTGGCTGATTTTGGGTGGACTCTCGGGGACTTTAGGCTTGGTTAGATAATGGATACTACTGATTTTCAATGTTTATAAACTTAAATTGATGATTCTAGTAGTGATTTTAAAAGACGGATTGTCGAGTTTGTACTTTTAAAGCGGTCTAAACGGTTTTATAAAACAAGTATACGATTTTGTCCCAATTTTTAGGGTCGAGTATAGTGTCGAGCTGATGGGTTTTGAAGTGTGAACATTGGCTCAAACTTTGGTGAGGTCTTATACAGGTTATAAGTGACCTTGAGACCAAATTTCATCTAAATCGGACAAGTCTAGATAGGGTAGATCGGTGCGTACATTCCGAGTGTACTTGCTGATTTTATTTTGGACACATAGTTCAATGCTTGTGTTGCGTGAGTTTGAGTATTCACCATCGGACATGGTGACTTATTCAAGTGCTTAGTCATTATATAAATGACTTAGCTACTGGTCCGAATAAGGTTAAGGAATAGTTTGACTTGCGTTGACTTGGCGTCGTATGACGGGTCAATTTCAAGTGCACAAGTGTTTAATCGTGTAGTGTTGGATAAATGGGTTAGTATGAATTCATTTGGTTCGTGTCAGTGGTTTTGAAACATGAATACTTTGAAAACATGTGAGTCATATTATATTTGGTTTATATCGATATTTGAGTTCGAGTCTTAACGCGCGCCTTATTGTGATAGGTTGCGGTTTTCGTGTTTCCCCGGGCATCCATATCGTCGGTGATCGTCTCACTACCATTGTTTCTACTCAGTTGTTGAGTATCGTGATTGACTTACCTCGTGGCTAAGGTGAGTTCATAGCCCCTTTTTACTTATATATGGTTTCTAAACACGGGGTGAGATTATACATGGTGGAACACAACCATTTAAAAACTGTATGCTATCTAGAACTTGTATGCTATCCAGAACGTGTATGCTTTCCAGATGTTTCCGTATTATTATTGCTTTTTAGCCTAGCCTTGAGTTTCATCTCTCCGATCATGAACCGTTAATTGTCCTCTGTGCATTGCGTGAAGCGCGAATGTTGTGGGTAGATCCATCGGGATTGACTATCCATGTCCCAGCGGTTGTTTAACCATGACGCACTAATATTTGTTTATACCTGAGTATTTAGGCTGAATACTTACGTAAGTTAAGCTTCGGTTCATGAACTAAACAGCAATAATAACCATTTCGGACTATGGTTGACGTATATAACCATACTCCATACTACTTGTTTTACAAATGAATGCTTGTGTTCCACACCTTTACTGCTAAACCTATGAATATCACTCAACTTTGTGTTGACGATTTTACATGTTTAATCTCAGGTATTATTACTTAGCTTTGCTTGGATGGGAGCCCGTAGGATATTATCGCAGCTTGGCGATTTTTGTGATGTTTTTAAAAGATTGGTTTTAGTATAAAATGTTAGAAGTTTATTATATCTTTTAGGCAACTTTATGTTATAAATCTTGATGAAATAATATATTTATCCTCTTATAAAACTCTGGGACCTATGTTTAAAAACTCTAATCTTTTATGATGTAATATATATGTTTTTATTACGTCAGCTTTGTGTCAACTGTAATTCATTGTTTCTTGTACTATGACGTGTTACCCCCTCGTTGCCTAGTTGTTCCATGTTAGATTCTGGGGGTCTCACAACCAAGTTGTCGGCGACTGAAGTGCGAAGTCCCTTGCGAAACTTCTCAGCTTGCTCTACAATAGTCCCTGCAGCTAGACCCAGAAATCCTGCTAAGCGGAGAAACCTTTGCATGAACTCGTTGATGTTTTCACCACCAACCTGACGATTTTTATGGTAGTCCCTCTTGAGCTTCTCTTGCTCAGCATGTGGAAAGTACTTATTAAGGAAGAGCTCCTTAAACTGGTCCCATGTCAGTTGTGCAACCCAATTATCACCACTGTTGGACTGCTTGACTGACTTCCACCACTGCAGCACATCACCTTCAAACTTATAGCAAGCTATTCTTGCCTTGAAGACACTGTCACAACCCATTGCATCAAAAATCTTCTCGATATGAGAAATCCAAGCTTCAGCCTCGTTGGGGCTGTCAGTCTGCTCAAACGAACAGGGTCACTGTTTGTTGAATCTCTCCAACCAAGTCATAAGAGTAACAGGTGGAGGAGGAGGTGGAGGACTGTTTTTGTTGTTCTGATTGCCATGAGCTTGGAATTCTGCATGAACTTCGTCTTTGATTTCATTGCGAAGTTGGGAAGGAGGGCTCACAGAGTTCGCCATCTGACAGTTTAAAAACAAAATGCAACATAAATCATAAATCTAAAATGAGATGACATAAAATGCATGAACAATGTATAAATCAATGAAGCAGTTTATAAGGCATGAAATAGTTTAAAATGCATGATGCAGTTTATAAAAACTTTTATATGCGCGAGAGTGAACGCCTATGGTCAGTTCACTCAAAACAAAAGATATGGAGAGGGGACGCCTATGGGTCGGTCTCAAAGTTAAAAGTTATGATAAAAGCACATGCGACTAAATAGGGCCAGTCCTATACCAACCATTACTTAGTCACAAACCTGCTACAATAATATGAATGCATGAAATAAAATGAAAATTGATGAATGCATGAAAACCAACTGTCAGTTCTAGGAAGACACTGGTGACTACCCGTAAGTCACAGGTCATGTTTTACAGAGCTACAGATCAAAACCTTGGGTTCTGATACCATAGTTGTAACACCCCATTTGTTAGGATAGAATGCTACAGTAAATTATGGTGTGTCATCAAAGCATGCAAGGTAAATGTCTAAACATTCATGACCATAAATAGAAATACCGTAATCAAACATCGGTAGTCTAGTAACTCACACACAAGCAATATTAAGTACTGTAAATGAAAGGACTAAACAATGTCCAAAAGAAGTAAGTTATGATAAAGTAGGAATAAATGCATAAGGTAAGAGAGGCCGGATAGCTTCCAATCCGAATGCACATACTATGGAGTTCCTACTTGCGACCTTGGGTACCTGCCGTTGGGAACATGGAAAAGTAGATGGCTGAGCATAACGCTCAGTGCACGGATGTACAATAAAGCATGGAAGACATAGAATATGAAAGCATATAAGGAGCATAAAGCATGAATAGCATCGGAAATGAGTAAGTCCTGGAAAAACTAGTTGTTTGTCATGTTAACTGTTTTAGTTCTGAAAACATAGCTTATGTTACTTATGAAAGATCTGTATTAGTTAATATACCAAAAGCCAATATAGGTCATGAGGTCAACAACGTGCATGAATACTTGAAGGGGTGACATCGTCATGCAAATTAGAGGGGATGCCTCTAGTTAATTTGTAAATGGGTAGGAGGGATCAGCTCCTTGTGAAGGATGCAAGGCACACACCATATTCACCATGAAATCCTGACTGAAACATGTAACTAGGATGCACCCATACCCCCCACATGATAACATAATAAATATAATGGCCAAATAACTGAAAGGGACGCCACGAGCTATCACTCTTCCGTGGTGAAGTCATAACACTAGTGCCTCTAGTGTTATGGTTATGGTACCTCCATAACTAGGTGAAACTGATCATGCATGTATATTGCTAAGGTAACTAATAAACATAATCATTTAATCTGTAACTACTGGGGAAAATAGTTGGTTGCATATGGGAAATCCTAATGAAGGAAGAGATTGTCCTTACTGAAGGACGGGAAATCCGTACCTTATGTCCAGTAGAAGCTAATGGAAACGATGAATACTACTCCGCCTTGACGGATAATACTACATAAGAAATATGGACGTGTATGAGTTGTCTGAATTACGTGTGTTTTACTGGTTCCGTGTGTTATTAGCTTATTATACATATTCTGTCATGTTTTACTGTTTACTGTGTTAACTGTAGTTATTCTGATGTTCTACTGTGTATTATTCATGTATTAGTGTATTATAATACTTGTATTGTAATACTAAGTAACTTTCTAAAAATAGTACGTTTCCATAAATAGTAAGTTTCTAAAAATAGAAAGTTTCTAAAAATGGTAAGTTTCTATAATTAGAAATAAGCTGTATTATAAATAATAATTACAGTTTAAATGGTATAATACAAGTCATGGTTATAGCTTATTAATTAAATAACTGGTTAATTAATTAAACTATACGTTATATGGAATTTAATTAAAATTATGTGTTTTAATTAGCTAAGTTAAATACTTTAGGTTATACATGTAATATTAATTTTAATATTTAACCTAAGTCCTAAAATTAATTAAATTAAAAAGTCTAGTAATTAATTTAATTAACATGTTTTTCTGATTTATTATTAACCTCGAGACCCGAACCCGTGTTTTAAAAATTAACCCTAAGCCCGAAACTCGGTCCCACATGTAAGCCGAAACAAACAGCCCTACCAGTGGCTAGACCGGCTAGCCGGTTGCCACTGGTGGCTCTCGGTACCCCCTGCCGAGCCACGGTTGACACCGGTGGTTCGGCCGGTTCACACCGGTTCATACTGGTTGTAGACTGGTTCACCCTTCTTTTGTTCGGTTCCCACTGTCAGCCCAAAAGAACCCCACCGAGACCCTATAGGTCTCGGTTGGCCACTCGGTTCAAACCAAAACCCACCCCCGACATGCGGTCGGGGTTTTCTTGTGTCGTCCGAGCCAAACCCAACCAAACACCCCCTTTACCATGATTTAATTAATCCCATGTGCTTTCTTAACTTGTTTTAATGATTAATTAAATAATAAACATGAATTCAATAAAGAATTAAAAAGAAAAAGGAAGTGTTTAATTTACCGAACACGTGGAAAGAAAAAGGTTAGGAACACGATCACGTACACACGAATGATCAATCAAGCAAATTGTCCGGTTTGTCCTTGTGGTTTATGGTGGCCGGCGGCAAGAGAAAAAAAGAGGCAAGAGACAAACTTATTCCTGTAGCCTAAATTATGTTTTAGGTTTCCTGTGTTTTGTTATTTACATGGATTTAATATTGGGTCATGGGCGAAAGCCCATCTTCTCCTTTTCTTCTGGTGTAACCGCGGCCTAAAGGAAGCCCACGGGGAAACCCGTAGCTTTTCCCGAGTTAATAAATTTACGTGATCGTTTATGTTTTAATTGTCGTGATTTTTATACGTCGTGTACTTAACATGTTTATAATATTTACGTAACTACATGTTATTAAATATCGTGACACGTGAATTATATTATAAATGGAAAGTTTTAATGTTACCATATTTTCATGTGTGTGATGCTCACAGGCGGAGCCAAGGCATCCGAAGGTGGCGCCTGGGAACCACCTTGGAACCTAAAATCGCTTAGAAACGTCATATAATTTTATTTAGGACCTACCTTGGAATTATGTTAGGAACCACCTTGAACTTAGACTTGAAAGGAATGAAAAGAAAAATAAACAGTTTCAGATTTGTCGGACATTAACGCCGGAGTTAGATGCAGATTTTGCATGAAAGAAGATGAAAAATACGAATAGAAGTGATAAAAGTTATTTTTTATATTATATGTTCCCGAGAATAGTTGTTGTATCCCCTGTGTCTATTTATTTAGTTATTTAAATATTATTTGTAACAGTTAGTTGAAAGTTTAATTTGTGTCTTTCATGTCTATTTTTGGATAAAATTGGTCCTCATTTTTTTAACTGCAATTATTATTTTTTAAGTTGAAATATATAAGATTAGATAAGTAATCATCAATACTCTTTTATTTTGGGTTATATTATACGCGATGGTTTAGATTTATTGAATACGGAGTAGTTAACTTTTCGATTTTACTAAAAGACCGGCCAGTCACAGGCTAGTTAGTACTATTCCGTATTATTGAGCCTTAGTAATTAACGAATCATATATGAACTGTTTCCAACATATAAAAGATACATAACTAACTCTTAACTATTATTTCATCCATTTAAAAGTGCTTGATGGTTTTAAAACTAATGTTACTAACACGTTATGTTTAGACCCGACCCAATCGGCAGAACACACAGACTATTGTCTTCTTGACTTGTACGTCTAAGCTAAGGAACCACCTTAGATTGGCGGCTGGCTCCGCCACTGGTGTTGTTCATGTATACTGCTTATGGTATTTTAATGCGGGTTTTACAGAGACACAAAGAGAGAGAGAGAGAGAGAGAGAGAGAGAGAGTGTGTTGTCCCTAATAATATGATGATAGATTAAGAAATGAGATGGAAAAGATATGAATTTTAGAGAGAGAAAGTAGTGAGAGAAAGTAGAGAGAAGGAGATGATTAACTTGGTGAATATTAGATTAGAGAAAATTAGAGTTACAAATGATCATCCACCCTTCCTAACATGCTAGGAAGGGCCTTATATAGCCGGGCTTACATGTAACCATAATGGGCTATATTGTTTGGACCGGGCTTGTCTATTGGGTTTTAAGATCCAAGCCCGTGAACCACGACTATTTAACTATCTATTATAACATTCTAATAAATACTACAATAGAAACCTATGACCGAACATTCTTGTTTGACTCAATATTTTGAGGCTAACAATCTCCCCCAATGTGAGGTCATTCCTCTTCGATATTTGGATTCCAATGGAGATTTATGAATTTTGTCATAAATGAGTCTTGAACGTGTAACAGTAGTTTTGTTCTTTCATGCTGTGATCTTTGAGTCTTTGTCATTGTCTTTCGACTTAGTCTTTTATCTTGAGATCTTCAAATCATTCTTGACTTGTCTTTTCCATCTTGCGATCTTGTGTCTTTATCCACATGCTCACACTATTAATTGTTGAATAAGTCTTTGGGCATGAATATGTGGTTTTGAATCTTTGACTTTGCTGAGTACACCGTGACGCCACCTTCTCGAGACAAAACATAGACACGGACTGAATGGCTTTGACATTCGTCCTAAATCGGTAGCGTTTTACCTCCGGTCGGTGAAGACCGTTATACGATATTAAATATCGTACCTGTGATTAGGTAGATTCAATTAAGAATCTCCTTGACAGGGTTTCGTGGTTGTACTAGCCGTTCTCTTTACTCGACCGTCTCAAAGCAAGACTGCGAACATAAAGAGCGAATCAATTGGATAAATATCCGCTTGATTAAAGTCGTCAATTCAAATTCCTGGAACAAGTTTGATTCATTAAGAATCTTACCATTATTGCTTTCCAGTTGACACAAGTTTGGTTCATAAGAATCTCACAAGTCACCTACCGTAGCGCTGTTTGATGTTGACGCTAGAAGGATTTCCATTCGTCACTGTGAATATTAATGAATATCACTCTAAATGTTCTGGCAAGACCATAAAGATATTGCGTAGAAACCTGAAACGAGTTTGAATCAATTCAGAATCAAACCACTGTTGCTTTTCAGTTTTACACATGTTCAATTCATAAAGAATCTTGCATATGACCTACCGAAGTGTTGTTTGATGTTAACACTGGAAGGATTTCCACTCATCATTGTGAATACTAAGTAGTATCACTCTGAGTGTTCTAGCAATATCACAAGGATATAGCGTAGGACTCTCTTGATCTTCATCCGTGTGTCATAACAAGATTTGATTGATCTCTTGGCTCTAGACTCGATTTGTGCTCTTTTAGTGTTCGTAGGCTGGAGTAGATGCCACCTATTCAATATCAACTATCTCGGAGTGAGAAAGTCAATAGAAGTCATGTTGATCTCCGTAACAATAAAACAAACTTCTTTTTAGAGAAGCCTGAGTAACTAGGAAAGGGTTGTGCTTCACATCACTGGGTCCATGATGAGTTGTCTTCATGATGTGTTGACCCGGTTTCTGCCTAAGTTGTATAGAGGGCTAATTTCTTTACACCCTTTATCCTTACATTTCTTTTTCATTCTTCAACCCCTTCAATGCTTCCCAAGACATCATTAATAGCACCTTGTTGTGATTGCTCCAGTGCTAGCATCAGTACTTAGTCGGCATTCAGCTACGTTCACATTCTACTCCATCTTTCCTAAGGACTTCTAATAATCTATTGGATTGTCCCTGGGAAGATCCCTCCGGTATTGGTTGGATCATAGGAATTAAACCTAACCACCCTTTTGACACCAATAACGTCGTGAATTAAAGATGTTGTAGGTATTTGATCGAAACCATGAGTGCTTGAGTCTTTAGACCACATTTTAATCACATTTTCTCCCCCTATCTCTAATATATAAAATCGTTTGATATTAGAGATACCAAATTTGATTAAATATATTGTAATAAAAATAGTCTTGAAACTTTTCGGGAGAAAAGTGTGTCAAACTAAGCATGAATTTGGAACGCTCCCCCTCAAAAATTGATCCAATGGAATTGTCATTACGAGGATATGATCCACATTAAACTTTTGAGGATAGGAGTTGTTGAACACACAATTTTTGAAAGATTTTGAATATCATTGAGAAATTCTTGAAAAAATTGTGTTCAACGCTTTTTGAAAAATCAATTCTTTTTGGCGAAAAGGTTTTTCTAAAGCATAAACTTAAGTTCATAGACTTTGAATGTCTAGACGAATCCACTCAAGTGTAAGAAGATTTAACTTCTTTTGCTAAGGGTAAGAGTACGAAATCATACACTCCCCCGTGAATATAGTTCCGGGTTGCAATCTGAAAGTGATTACAAGCCATTGTGTTGAGCTCAAAACGTTGAATGTTTTGTGACAAGCTCAACCTAAGATAGATTGCTCGTTGTTGGAAAAATTGTCCAAAATAGACATTTTCCTTTATTGAAAGAAGAAATGACATGTTTTAAAAAATATTTACAACTTTCATTCGAGCTTTATGTACACACCCGTGTCGTTATTGAGCGACATTTCTAGGCACGTCCATATTATCGATACAGAAAGACATGTCGAGAAGAATATTTTTGGATTTTGAAAGATTTTTAATTTTGTGTTTTGTTTTTATATGTTTTATATTTTTGTATTTTGCTTTTTTCAATGATATTTACAAGTAGATGTTTGATAGATAAATCAAGCAGGCACCTTTGCCAGAATCTCCAGGTCTACTGGAGTCAAACATCTCATACCAATTTGCCTAACGAGGTACTCAAACCTATCTTTCGACAGAGCTTTCGTAAACAAGTCGGCTAATTGGTAATCCGTTCCAACAAAGTATAGTTCAACGATACCTCTTTCAACTTGTTCCTTTATGAAGTGGTATCTGACATCGATGTGTTTTGTGCGGGAATGCTGTACCGGATTGCAGGAGATGGCTATGGCCTACTTTGAGTCACAATACATAGGTACTTTATCAAAGTGGAAGCGATAATCCGTGAGTTGTGTTCTCATCCAAAGAACTTGAGCACAACACGCAGATAGAGACACATACTCCGCTTCGGCTGATGAAAGTGACGTGCAATCCTGCTTCTTGGAAGACCATCCCACAAGCTTATCTTGACCTAGAAATTGTGCACCACCAGAAGTACTTTTTCGTGTATCAAGACACCCTGCATGATCAGAATCTGAATAGGCCGTTAGAAAGAAACCGGTTTCCCTCGGATACCAGAGTCCCAAATGAATGGTATTCTTAAGGTACCGAAAGATCCGTTTAACCTCCTTGAGGTGCTTTTCAGTGGGTCGTGCTTGATAACGTGCACAATAGCATGTGAAATATCAGGTCTACATGCTGTCAAGTACATGAGGGAACCGATCATGGAACGATATCTCGTTTGATCTATGGCATTTCCCTCCAAGTCAGCATCTAGCGATGTGGTTGATAATGGTGTCCCAACGGGGTCACATGAAGTCATACCATGCTTTTTGATTATCTCTTGACAATACTTAGCTTGGTTTATAAAGATACCACTTGGGGATTGGTGAACTTGAATTCCTAGAAAGAATTTTAGTTCGCCCATCATAGACATTTCAAATCTGTTGTGCATTACTTTTTCAAACCATTTTGAAAGTTTTGGGTTTGTAGACCCGAAAATAATGTCATCAACATATATCTGCACAAGCAAAATGTCATCCCCATATTTATAAGTGAACAAAGTTAGATCAATGGAACCTTTTGAGAAACCTTTGGAGACCAGAAATTTCGAGAGCTCGTCGTACCACGCCCTTGGAGCTTGCTTGAGTCCATAAAGTGCTTTGTGGAGACGATACACCTTGTCAGTTAGGATTAACGAATCCTTCCGGCTGTGTGACATATACTTCTTCCTTTAAAGGACCGTTAAGAAACGTCGTCTTTACGTCCATTTGATAGACAATGAATCCCTTATGTGCAGCATAAGCAAGAAAAATCCTGACCGCTTCCATTCGAGCTACTGGTGCAAATTATTCTTCTAAATCAATACCCTCTTTCTGTCCATACCCTTTAGCCACTAGCCTAGATTTATTCTTGATGATCGTGTTCTCTTCATCCATCTTGTTTTTCCAGATCCATCGAAGATTTAATGGTATTACATCGTAGGTATGTCAACAAGTTCCCAGACTTTAAGTCTTTCAAATTGTTGAAGTTCATCCGTCATCGATTCAATCCAAGCATGATCAGCCATGGTTTCATTGATGTTTTTTGGTTCAGCTGAACTCACGGCGAGTGCGAACATACAAACATCGCCATCGGTGTTAAGTTGTCGTCTTGTGCGAACGGGCTGTGAAGGGTTTCCAATTACATGAACCAAAGGATGATCTCGGGTCCAATGATGTGTTGAAGGATGTCGTTGGTAGAATGTATTCATATTTGACGGATCAACATGGCGAGTAGAAGACTCTCCACTTTCATAAACCGGTGTACCGAAGGGGTTGATAAATTCGTCTTCATCAGATAATGCATTGTCTGCTTGATTTGTGTTCTCTGGAGCAATGACAGTATTTGTGGATGTTGTAGGCTCGATTGTTAAAGTGATATTCTGAGGAAGTAACTCTGCAGCAACCGGTGTTGAAGTAGATGAAGTTGTATCCTTTTGTTGACGATGATCGGTATCATCATTCTTATCATGAGTGACAGCGGAAGACTTCGATACAACTTGTTTCTACCCCGTGAAATATTCATCATACATTGGTCCATATAACATTTCCAACTCTTCAATTGTCGTGTTTACTGTCATATCTGCTCTTGGAACATTTTCTTGAACCAGCTTTGAACTTGACGGTTCATTGTTGTGGTCTTGAGTTCCGAGTTCCGTGCGGTTGTGAACGGAAGTCGTTTGTCGTTGTGGATCGGGACTTAAACTGTTTTGTTCAAATTTCATTTCTTGTAATTCATCAAATCGAATGTGAATGGTCTCGACAATTAATTTTGTTCTCTTGTTGTATACTCTATATCCCTTAGACTGAGTTGCATATCCCACAAGAATACATGCATCACCTTTCTCTTTCATCTTATCCAAATTTTCACCATCTCGAATAATGTAACAAGTACATCCAAAAACATGAAGGTGTTTGAGTGAAGGTTTTCGATCATGAATTATGTGATATGGTGTCTTTTCGTGTCTTGGGATAATTAAAGATCGGTTTTGTGTGTAGCATGCGGTTGACACGACTTCGGCCCAAAAGTATAGTGGAAGTTTTGAAGCAGATAGTAATGTTTGAGCAGCCTCAACTAAAGTACGGTTTCGTCTTTCAACAACGTCGTTTTGTTCAGGCGTTCGGGCAATAGATGTTTCATGTTCAATTCCTTCAGCTTCAAAATAATTTCTCAGATTTGAATTCAAAAATTTTGTACCTCTGTCTGTACGAACCACTTTAACTTGAGCTTGAAGACCACGTTGTATCAGTTTAAGGAAGCTGATGAGAACTTCGGGTGTTTCATCCTTGGATCTCAAGAAGTGAGTCCATGTGTACCTTGAGTAATCATCGATAATTACCAGAATATATTTCTTTTCATTGATACTATGAACACGTATGGGACCACACAGATCCATATAGAGAAGATCTAACCGTCCTTTAGAGCTTGGTGTAGTTTTTGTCTTGAAACTACTTCGTTTAGCTTTACAAAGCTCACAAGAAGAACAAAGATGATCTTTGATGAATTTCAAACTTGGAAGGCCTCTCACAATATCTTTCTTGGAAAGCAAGTTGATGGTATCAAAGTTGAGATGAGAAAGACGTTGAAGCCATAACCATGCCTGAGTCGTTGAAGATTTAGCTATGAAGCAAATTGGAGTTGATGAAGTTGTGTCTTGTAGTGAAATTGTGTAAAGATCAGTACCCTGTGTATCGGTAAGTAAGTCATTCCCATCATAATCACGAACAAAACATGTCTTCTTTCTGAAAGCAACCTCCAAATCCGCATCACAGAATTGACCAACCGAGAAAAGATTGTGATTGAGCCCTTCGACGTAGTATACCCTTTTAATCGTGATATTCCCCTGAACCAAATCTCCATATCCTAGGATCGGTGCAAATTTATCATTTCCGAATCGGACCGTACCCAGGAACTTCTCCACGAAGATAATTAGAAGCTTGAGATTCCCCGTCATGTGCTTCGTGCATCCGGAGTCCAGTATGAAGAGAATTATTTGTATCACCTGCAGAATAGTTAGAACACGATGGAGCATTTGCTAAATTGGATACCACAGTAGTTGTGATAGTAGAATCATTAGTGTCCTTATCAACATTTAAAGGCATACTAACACTCGTTGTCACATTTTCTGTTCTATCTTTAGGCATCCATTTATATCCGGGAGGACATTGATTAGCAAACCACTATTTCCAAGACTTGCTAGCAGACTCATATAATTCCTTAATTCTGCTTCTAGGGTTCTTAGTGGTGGAGTCTGATGCATTATCTTTCTTAATGGGGGTATCACCAGAATAGTTCACTTTGCGTTTGGGTTTACTAGCTCTAATAGGCATCGTAACTTGCTTCTTAATTCTAGTATCTACGCCTTTGACTTTATTCATAGCACACATAGAATGATTAGCATTAGAACATTTTCTACATTTGACACAAACAAATTTCACATTCATAGCATTCAAATCATTCACATCATTCAAATCGTCATTACATGCGATTACAGACTTTTTATTCTTAAAAACATTCAAATTCCTAGGGTGTTCTTCTACTTCCTTCATCTTACCTTGATTCTTGTGTTTCCAGACCTTATCATTCACTTGAGTGCTCTTAAGCTGAGGCCGGCTAACACTAGCAGTGGAGACTACTCCTATAGTAGAAGACACACGAATATTAGTATTTCTAGAATTCTGAGGCGATTGAGTAACTTTGTTTGTGGGCTTAGTGGTCATTCTATACATCTCTGGTTTAATCACGTTATTGTGCTTAACGCTTGGTGCTATGACATTCCTTATAGGTTGATTATGTGGTAACCTTTCCTTTCCATCCATCTTGGGGGCAAACACAGATTTTGCAAACGAGGAATTTGATAAAGCAGATGGTTTTCCCAAGATAGAGGATCTATTCTCTTTAGAGGCATTGGGTTGTCTAACAGCATGTTTCTTAATGCTAGGTTCCACAACTTTCCCACCCATTTTAGCAACGAGTTTCTACAACTCTGCTATCGCTCTTTCCCTGTCTTGTAACTGAGCTTTCAACCCTTTAATTTCCAAATTCTGTTCATTCATTTCCCGAAACGTTTTGGAAAGTTTTTCTTGCAAGTTATTATCATGTGGAAAACTACCAACGTCTTTTTGCAAAGCAAGTTCAAGAGAATGACAATGTTTTTGAAGGAAATCAGTTTTGTGTTGAAGTAACTCAAAAGCCTTTTTATCAACATTTTCTTTACGTTTAGAAAGCTCAATTTCAAGACGCTCACATTCTTTGATCTTATCAAGATATTTGCATGCAACATCAGAATATTCATCAATATCAGCACAAGATGTAAAATAAGCACACATAACATCTTTAGAAACGCATTCTTGCAAGAGTAAATCATATTCATCTGAAAAATCAGACTTCTCCATTTGAAGTTCATCAATGTTTTTCTCAATAGATTCAACATATTTTAAATCAACAAACATTTCAGTCCGAATCAACTCCTCAAACTGAATAACGGTTTCTTTAATTAATGTCGTATTTGGGATTAATAGTTCTTTCACAAGCAAGGTAATATCTTGAGGAATCGGGCGTTTCCACTCACCATTTTCATGTTTTGCCCAATCTCTTTAAACAATAGATTTAACATTATCTATGTGGTGTTTAAGAATACCTAATGTTTTTCTACTCTTGCTTTTGGACTCATCTAGAGGAAGGTAGTTCATGTATTTTTAAACATTAGATTTCTTAGGGGCAAACGCTTTCTTCCATTGAATTCTCTTTTGTTTGCATTCTAAAAATACTTCCTCACGAGTTTTCTGAGTTTGTTTGTTGAACAAACCATAAAGACTATTCTCATAAGCATAATTAAATGGTTTCACAAACTCCTTATTGACAAGTGGTCGACTATCATCATCCCAAAGGGCAGTCTCTTCACTATCGGCACTAACAGGCATGCAATCAAGATCGGTCCTTTCAGTCTCATCAAGATAAAGACGCGGGTTCGCAACTTGAGCTTTGGCAAGGTACTCAGGACTTGCAAAGCTAGCTTGACCCTTAAACATCGACGGAGGTGCTATCATTCTTACGGTTTGAATAGAATCATGCGTTTTATAAACAATTTTCTTCAAAAATTCGACTTGTTCTTCTAGTTTCGTTACATTTTCGTTTTCTTTATCATATATACTTTTGAAGTCTTGTTTTAACGCATCTACCTCTTGTTTCTTAACCTCAAGAATTTTAGCAGAATCGGTAGTGGTCATAAAGAGCTTTTGTTCAAGTTCATTAACTTTGGTATTGGCAAGGTACGTTTTTTGACGTTCATCCATTAAGAAAACATTATATTGACGCTTCTCTTTGGCTAATAACTCAAGAGTTGTATTATATTTGTTTTCAAAATCGTCCTTTTGACTTTTTAATGCACTACCCTTGTACCCCTCAAGCTCTTTGGTTTTCTGAAGGAGCTCATCTCTATAGCTTTCAGTCATCTCACTCGATTTGATAAGAGCAGCTTTGCATTCTTCAAAATTTTGAGTGAGCGTAGCGTTTGCCTTCTTTAATTGCTTTTGACTCTTTTTATTTTCAGTGACATCTTTTTGTAAAGTGGCAATTAAATTAGCAAGCGCAATACGTTCCTCTTCATCATACTCATTTGCATGTTGATCATCCTCAGACTCATTATTGCACATGTCTGATGAATTAGGTGTGGTATTACTATCAACCGTTTCCATCATACATGTGTCATTAATGGCATTGGGTAGATCACTATGCTCATGAATATCACCACACACATTATATTCATCAGTAGTGTGTACCTTATCGATTGGCTCAGTGTCAAAGATAGGGTCATTGTCATCTTCAGTGACTTTGAGAACTTCTTCAACCTTTTCCATGTACGAGTAATGTGCATCGAGTTCTTGATCAGAATCTTCATCATCAGTGTCATCAAGCATTGCTCCTTCCTCAGCTGACAATTTAACCTCTGCTTCCATCTTCTTGCATAGCAGCATCTTTTCCTTGTGATAGCTGGAGTCTCTAACCCTTTTCGGCTTCCTACATTCCTTTGCCATATGCCCATAACCTTGGAAATTAAAACATTGAATCTCACTCTGCTAAACCACTTGACTTCCAACAGTTTCCCTATTCCCAGTAGCAGCAGCAATCCTCTAAGTATCATACTTGGCAGTTTGTTGATCATACCTTGCAGAACCCTCAACATGCGTTGGATTATGTCGATCATACCTAGAAGGACTTTCACCACGTCGACGTGTGTCATACCTTGGAGGACTCTCAACATATTGGTTCTTTGTGTTAGATGATGTTTGAAGATTTTTGTTGGTGGGTTTGTAGATTTTCTTGTAAGTCTTCATTATGAAAGCAATTTGTTGTTTCATCTCTCGGTTCTTTTGAGCTTGGTCTTCATCACTATCTTCTTCAGATGATGATTCAGATGGTGGTGATGGTGCTCTTGGCACTTTACCTCGTGATCTTGTGGATGATGAAGACTTAGATGATATGGAATATCGTGGTGAAGATGATGTAGTGGAGTATGGCTTAGGAGCACGAGAGTGATGATCTTGAACATGTTGAGTGGTAGTCACTAAAGCAAGTGGATTAGCCGTCTTGGCAACACGTTCAGCTCGAATCTCATTTGCTTCATTCTGAGATTGCTTCAAGATATCAAATAGTCGATGATATGAGACCTCGTCTAACTTTTCTTATTGTTTCACTAAAGAGATGAATCATGTCCACTCGGGTTGAAGTTGTTGAAGAAATTGAACATTGACTTGTATGGTGGAGACTTGCAGATTAATTCTTGTCATGTCATTCATCATTTTATAAAACCTGGAGTAGTGAGAGTCAATTGATTCTCCATCCCTTGAAGTAAACTTGCCAAAATTCCAAAACAAGTTTGTTTTGACATCTTGTTTGTTGAGTGATTCTTCTTGTTGCAAGTGTTCAATAGCATTCCACATTTCATGTGTTGTAGGGCATGCATCAACCGTGGAATAAATATCATCTCCAATCCCACTTAAAACCATATAGATGGCTTCCTTCTCCGCATCATGCCAAGCACAATTTTCAGGTGTGAGATCGGATCTTGTTTCATCACGTTCACTTGCGGGTACTGCATCAGTAGTATCATTGGCTGGTCTTGGAGGATTTTATATCTTCTTGAATACATATGGTCCATGAGTAATACATTTCCTCAAGGCATCACCATTGGGTCTTGTATCAAGGTATCGTATGAAACGTGATTGCCATTGAGCATACCGACCAGACACAAGCATTGGTGGTCTCTCTTTGTTACTCGCCACCATGATGTTGTTGTTTGTGACACGATACTCTTGAGTAGAATCCATCTCAAAAATGATGTGAAGTGAATAGGATCTTAAGTAGATGAAGTTGTGAGAAGATTGTGGTTGAAACTTCAAGAAATTATGAAAATCCTTATCCGGAATAACAAACAGTACAAAATTCGGAATGTTAAATGAATGACAAATCCGGAATCTCTAAAAGTTGCTAATCCGGAATAATACTTTATCCGGAATCTGTTAGAATGGATATCCGGAATATGTGTTTTGCCTAGTATCCGGAATGTGCCGATTGATAACTATCCGGAATACTTGATGTTGACCTTATCCGAAATGTTGTTTGTGAGGTTATCCAGAATCACAATATTTGAGCTTATCCGGAATCCTTGTTTTTCCTCTTATCCGGAATTCTTGATCGTCCTCTTATCCGGAATGCGTGTTCTTCGTCTTATCCAGAATGCGTGTTCTTCGTCTTATCCGGAATACGTGTTTTTCCCTTTATCTGAAATACGTGAAGTTACCCTTATCCGGAATCCGTGAAAGAGACCTTGTCCGGAAAGTGTGTGTTGATGGTTATCCGGAATACGAAATTTGTTGCTTTATCCGGAATCCGCTTTCTTTTTCTTATCCGGAATACACTTTCTTTTGCTTATCCGGAATATGTCAACTCACCCTTATCCGGAATTTGGAAAAAACTTGTTATCCGGAATCCACCAATGGACTACAATCCGGAATAATGTAAACCCTTGAATTCTGACTAACAAAAACCTTAAATCCCGGATAACAAATCAAACTTGCTTATCCGGAATACTTTCCTAATGACTTCTTATTCGGAATTCACTGCAACAACTAGTCTGGAATATCCTTCTACTGCCTATCCGGAATATGTAGCAAGTTCTTATCCTGAATATGGAAACCCTCAAATTCCGGATATCGTAATCCTTATAATCCGACTAATAAAAAAACCCTCAAAATCCGGATAACAACTCGATTTTTTCAAACTTTTTCCGAAAATCAAACCAAAATTACCAACTTTTTATAAAAATCAATAAAAATGATAAATACAAATTCCTACCACAACTTTGTAGGCAATTTGTGTATAGATTTTGAGCTTGAAAAAACAAAACTTTTTGATACGAGATGATTTTTAAGATGAAAATCACACGAAATCAAAAATGATAACCACAAACTAAACACAAATCTACCCCATGGCGATTGATACCAAATGTTGTCCCTAATAATATGATGATAGATTAAGAAATGGTATGGAAAAAATATGAATTTTAGAGAGAGAAAGTAGTGAGAGAAAGTAGAGAGAAGGAGATGATTAACTTGGTGAATATTAGATTAGAGAAAATTAGAGTTACAAATGATCATCCACCATTCCTAACATGCTAGGAAGGGCCTTATATTGTCGGGCTTACATGTAACCATAATGGGCTATATTGTTTGGACCGGGCTTGTCTTTTGGGCTTTAAGTAGCTTAAATCCAAGCCCGTGAACCACGACTATTTTACTATCTATTACAACGTTCTAATAAATATTACAATAGAAACCTATGACCGAACATTCTTGTTTGACTCAATATTTTGAGGCTAACAGAGAGAGAGATAGAGCATAATACATGACACTCATAAAGAACTAAATGTACCGTTGATTATAAGATTGCAGTTTCTTAAAAGAAAGGGAGAGAGAGGGGGAGGTGACAAAGAGAAAGGGGTGATAGAGAAAGATAGAGAGGGGGAGAGGAAGAATAAGGGATAAGAGAATGGATATATATATATATATATATATATATATATATATATATATATATATATATATATATATATATATATATATATATATATATATATATATATAGAGAGAGAGAGAGAGAGAGAGAGAGATGTGTACACATTTTTCTATGGATAAGAGAATGGATACGATATTTTGTAACTACCATAAGATAGGGTGACAGATTCTTCATTTATGGTTTCCGAGTTCATTCCCATTGATTGTTGTTTCCTTTTATAGATTCGCAAGGACGTTGAATGGTCTCTCTTTGTCGTTAAGAGGTACTGGTCAATGTGTACACATTTTTCTATGGTCATATTTGTTCCATAAAAGAGAAAAGATTGTTTAGACCACTTACCTTTTGTAGTGAGCAGAAACTAACCATTTGGTCACACATGCTTGCATGTTTATAAAAAAAAATATAAGTCCAATTTTCATCTAATTGCAGGAACGCCCAGCCAAGGTTTCAGTTTATTAAATTTAACGTTGATAAGTGTATCGTTGATTATAAGAGAGAGAGGGAAAGAGAGAGAGAGCATAATACAGAGAGAGAAAAGGAAAGTGAAAGAGAGAAAGATGGGGGAAACAGAATGAGAGATGGACGAGTGTGTGTGTGTGTGTGTGTGTGTGTGTGTGTGTGAGAGAGAGAGAGAGAGAGAGAGAGAGAGAGAGAGGGGGGGGGGAGGGAGAGAGAGAGAGAGAGGGAGGGAGAAAGAGAGAGAGAGGGGGATATATATATATATATATATATATATATATATATATATATATATATATATATATATATATATATATATATATATATATATATAGAGAGAGAGAGAGAGAGAGAGAGCATAATACATGACACTCATAAAGAACTATATGTACCGTTGATTATAAGATTGCAGTTTCTTAAAAGATTAAAGTTATTTAAAAGATTAAAGTATTTCAAATTGATTAGGTAAACTAACATCCGATTAAGAAAACCCTAAAGACCTCTTATTTATAATCAAACATAACAAGGACATGTGGTTAGAAACTACCCATCGTGGCGACATAAAACATGCTAGAGTTACTGCTTTGAGGAAGAAACCCGATGAGAAGGTGTGGTGGAAAACATATCGGTCTGCCATGATTATACATTAGTTATGATTGAAGAGATGTCGATTAAATAAGCAAGTTTAGAAAATCTAGCTCAAGTCCCTGTAAATGTAACTAATACAACAATTGAGTCCGGTTATTTAGGAAACTTGTTTTTTGTTGAAATCTAAAGGAATAATCCTAGCCATCCATTACCCAAGATTAAAAAAAACACGGAGGGACTATTTTTGCCAAAATGTCCAAAATTTGTAAAAAAAGCGGCAGAAGGACTAAATTGTAAATAGACGAAAATTGGTTATCACAAGTGATATTTCGTTACTGATAAAAACAATGAAATATCACTAGAGATAAACCAATGAAATCACTAGTGATATTTCATTAACATAGTTACTGCGTAATATCCCAGTGATATTTCATTGTTTTATTTACAGTGATATTTCATTGATTTTCGCTAGTGAAATATCACTAGTGATAATTCATTACTCCGTCATATTTACAACTTTGGTACCTCCGCCCATTTTTTCAACTTTTGGACATTTTGGCAAAAATGGCCCCTCCGTGTTCTTTTTTTAAATCTTAGGTTAATCTCTACAATTATATCAAAAATAGATGAAGGGTGGGGATTTGTTCCTTAGTTTCAAAAAAAAAAAAAATAAGGATGCAAAATAACTTTTCTCATCATCCCTAAATAACATAGACAATATTAATAAAATTAAGCCATGTAAACCCCTATAAATGTATATTCTACACAAAATACCTCTAAACTGTAAGATAAACTCTGTTAACCTCCTATAATCAAATTAGATATCGAGAAATATTTTTGGCCATTGAATACATCTAAACTACAAAAAAAAAAACAATAATGTTTTTATAGCTTAGGTAGATTTAACTAGCAAGTCGACCATCCTTGTATATACATAAAGAACTTGCACAATTCAACCTATAATAGATTAGTCACGCAAACATTAATGCCTTCAACAATGAGATCTACCCAACGCACGGGTCTTCAAAGCCTCGTGCACATATATATGACAGATTAGTTGAAATGTCAAAAGACAGCCTACAAGAGTTCTTATGAATAATAGAGAGTTGCCGAATCAATCATTTTTGCTTTGGTGACGGGACTCTGAAGTGGGATTTGGGTGAAGATGATCTTTGCGATGGAAGGTCAAAACTTACACTTCTTAATTTCTTACAAATTTATAAACATAATAGTTTTAATTAATACAACTACTTTGTATGGTGTCATCAAGCCTGGGTTTATAATGTCTTTGGAATATATGTACGTCATAGTTTCATGTTTGGTTTAGCTGGAACTAGAGATGTTAAATCTTACTCATTTTGATAAGTATGAGCAGGTACTTTTCAAAAAATGATGGGACATTTTTTACCTAATTTATTATTATATACTATATTATAAAGCATTTGGGACTTTTGTAACAAACTTTTTTTTGGCTGAATTTTAAGACTTTTTCACTTAATATATGAATCAAGTTGTTAAATATATATCTTCCTCTTAACAACCTTTTGTAACAACTTTTTGTAACAAACTTTTGTAACAATATATTAAAATAACATCTTTAATTTTGAGATAAAATATTATTTTCATAATCTAAATTCATCATATTTTTTAAAATTTTGTGCTTTTTAATTCAATATCAATTTCGTTAAATTTTATTAACTTTTTTTATTTCCTTTTTTAGCGGGTTTATTTTGCTTTAACTTTTTTACCATTTTAAATTAATGTAAATACGAACTTGATAGGTAAAATAGTAACATTTGTTTGCTTCAAAAATCGTCATTAAGTACTCGCCGCCGCTTTGCGCGGGCACTGTACTAGTTATTATTGATGGGTAAACGGGCGTAAATGTAATAAACCAAATGGGTTTAATGATGTAAAATACTAATTATGTTACTCGGCAAATTTTTTATATTTAATTTTTTATCCCGGCTTTTAAACAAGTATTTTTATTTTTTATTTCTAACTCTTTATATGTTTTTTTCTATTTTAGCTTGTGTCTGTTTCGCCCGCGCCCGTTTCACCTCTAGCTGGAACAAATGGCTAAATCTAATTAAGTGCTCAAGATATTGTTGCTCAAATGTGTCGGGTGAGGTTGGGTCGACCCTTCACCCTTCTAGTCCTTTCTTATTTTAAAAGTTCCGGAGTATCAGTCATGATCACAAATTTGAGTGTTAACATGATAATTGATACTTGTTTGGAATCAAAAGGTCAAGGAGACGTTGTAAGGGTTTAATCTTTTTCGCCCATTTACATACCCCGTTGTAATTAGCACTTGAATTTGAAGAAGTTAGCACTCGACACTTTGACAGTTTCAAATAGATGTTTGACGCTTTGACCAGTTTTTTAGGTGAGCATGTTTCATCCGTACGCGCTTTGACCCCTTTTGCCACTCTTAACTCTTGTGTTGTGGCTGGTTACAGTTTTTGGTCCTGATATCGGTTACTGTTGTAACTATCATACTGATTTTTATAAATAAAATGCATAATGTAAAACAAGCTTGTTGAACAAATTCAAGTTCAATCTGAAGCACTCATCTCATAGTTGGCTCTATCATACTGAAATTTGATGCTGTAGTAGTTTTCAAGAGTGGTTCTTTCTGAAAGTAGGAATTATTTTTATTACCGTTGGCCAACGGTCACTCTTTCATCTTGTCGTTACTTACATTTGTTTATACGGTATACATTAGAAATATGACCGTTTGTTAACGGTCGAATTCTAGTTTTTCATTTATGGGTATTTAACATTTGAAATTCAACCGTTGGATAACGGTCGAGAAATGTAGCATATTTATATACATCATAACCTTGGTGTAGTACGCATATTTCATTACCCTTCGTCTTTCTTTTTACATGGCTTCATCATCCTAAAGAATTTGTTCCAATCCATGTTAAGTGTTCAAGGTCCTTGCCTGTTGGTGTTTATAAGTTAAGATGTCGCTATTGATTGTAGATCTTGACGATTACAATCCTACATTTGATTATAGTGGTGAAACGAAGAAAGTTGTTAAAATCGTATGCGCATGGCCAAGAAAATCTCTAAAGAAGATGTGCGAAGGTAACATTCGATGTTTTACATAACTTGCTAATTTCGACATCATGCCATATTAATAATATATTACTCTTTTGCTAAAAATCTACAGGTATCAATAAAAATACCAACAACCTCAAAATACGAACAAGCATTGAGTGTTTTCCATTTGCCACCCCAACCATTGAGAAAGAAAAAAGGTACCATCAATTACGATTCAGTTTTGTTGTCGTCATGATCTCCACTGCGTGACAGAAGATCAATAGTTCCATCACTACTTCTACCTGGATCCTAATATTCATCATTTCTTGCTTGAGAAAACACATTGGTGTTATTCCCCACATAGTTAAAATCATGCCCCACTGAATTCACATTACCACCAGCATTATTTATATTATTGTTGTTTATGTGGTAAGGTCCAAGCAACCTAGACCTATCATAAGATATCAATTGCCTGTCGCTGAAACTCATAGTCATGGACCGACCAAAATAACCTAAGGGGTATTGGGTGCTTCCACGGGGATTAGGTACAGGAGGAGCTGGGACGCAAGGGATTCCTTATTAAAAGAAAGGTTGTAATCAGTGTAAGTTGGAGTGGGATATGGATTCGATAAGTCGGTTGCCCGCTCTTCTTTCTTCTTTTCACTAGATCTTTGTCTTCCTTGTGGGAATTTTGGGGGCCGCCCAATGCCTAGGCGGATACGAACATTTTTGTGCAAAATCCACACGGGTAGGAGATCCTTTTAATCTTGTCCCCACAAATCATTCATTTGGGACACCCCTAACATCTACCTCTGGCAGGAAACTAGTTCAGTTGCTCCTGTAATATGTTTTCTTGGGCATTTGAGGCTAAACCCACTGCGATCTCTTTCCTTTGGCATTACTAGCCACCTCTACCTCTTTTCTTTCCTGAACAATGATTTTACCCTCATTACTGTCCGGCATCTGCTCATTCACATCTTCAAAGACAACATTGAGATCTGGTGTGCTGAAAACATTTCAGCACACGAGATCTCAGTGTTGCCTTTGAAGATATGAATGAGCAGATGCCGGACAGTAATGAGGGTAAAATCATTGTTCAGGAAAGAAAAGAGGTAGAGGTGGCCAGTAATGCAAAAGGGAAAGAGATCGTAGTGGGTTTAGCCTCAAATGCCCAAGAAAACATATTACAGGAGCAACTTTCTGAACTAGTTTATGGCCTACCAGAGGTAGATGTTGGGGTGTCCCAAATGAATGATGGCTATGGGGACAAGATTAAAAGGATCTCCTACCGTGTGGATTTTGCACAAAAATGTTTGTATCCGCCCATTGGGCGGCCACCAAAATTCCCACAAGGAAGACAATGATCTAGTGAAAAGAAGAAAGAGGAGTGGGCAACCGAACTTATCGAATCTATATCCCACTCCAAGTTACACTGATTACAACCTTTGTTTTAATAGGGAATCCCTTGTGTCCCCAACTCCTCCTGTACCTAATCCCCGTGGAAGCACCCAATACCCCTTAGGTTATTTTGGTCGGTCCATGACTATGAGTTTCAGCGACAGGCAGTTGATATCTTATGATAGGTCTAGGTTGCTTGGACCTTACCACATAAACAACGATAATATAAATAATGCTGGTGGTAATGTGAATTCAGTGGGGCATGCTTATAAATATGTGGGGAATAACACCAGTGTATTTTCTCAAGCAAGAAATGATGAATATTAGGATCCAGGTAGAAGTAGTGATTTGATCTTTTGTCACGCGTTGGGATGGGCAGTGGAGAAGATGAGCAAGGTGATGGAGATCATGACGACAACAAAACTGAATCGTAATTGATGGTACCTTTTTCTTTGTCAATGGTTGGGGTGGCAAATGGAAAACACTCAATCGTTGTTCGTATTTTGAGGCTTCTGACTTCGTTAAACCTGTTTCGTGATGGCATCAGCCCATAATTTCATCTACGTGCTTTCTGTTAGTCAAAATTTGAGATCGACTCAAGTGTTGCAGGCTGTCGTTTTGTTAGAGATGTCGTCTGGTCCAGTGTCATTAGGATGGTGGAACTACCATGTTACTTCTCATATAATTGTCACTCAAGCTCTTGACACTGTATTCCAAAAGAAGATAGATTCTAAGCTGCTAAAATGTGAGCTGCGGAAGAGCTGTATCAACCAAATGAACCCATACCATATCCGAACGAGGCGGCGGCACTGTAACTCTCCACCGTTGAAGGTGACAAATAAAATGGATTTGGAATTTATCATTATTATTATTGGTATTTTTTATATAAAATCGATGTTGCTACAGTAACAATGGCGGTGGTGGTGTTCTAGGATAATTTAAGTGGGGAAAAAGAAAATTCGAGGACGTTTTTTGCTTGAACAAAATGGGTTTAGGCTAGAAACGAGTGGAAAGACGAAAATACCCTCATGTGAACGGAAAAAGTTAGCAAAAGTCATAAAATCGTCAACTCATGGGCAAAATTGCACCGAATTTTGAAGTATAGTAGCAAAATTGCTTTTGCTCTCTGGGCAAATTTGCGAAAATAAGAAAGAAACGTTTGTTGCAATTTACCCTTGATTATAACACAAGTAGGCATATATCAAATCACTGAATACTCGTCGGTTGAGGATTTGTTGTTGGTCATAATGAAGAAAGAATTATGCGATGATGAGAGTTGTGACCAACGACAACGATGAGTAACACTATTGTCAAAAGGAGCGTTTCTAGAAGTACTGCAACTTTCTTCTGGGGAAGAAACTTTGCTTTTCACTTCATTTAACAACTTGCCTAGCAACTTCTAATGGATCCACCATTCCATAATCCAGTTCCATATCAGATGGTCTCTTAGTGATCAAATCACCATCATTACTTTTCATCGACTGTTTAGAAGAAGAACGTGAATCTTCTTTCTTTTCATTTTCACTTCAACCACTTCATGGCTATCTGTGCTTGATGTCGATTTAAGGTTATCTGCACCAGGAGATTCCTGTTAACCTCCAACACCATTAGATCCACCAATTCCAGTCGTGGAATTGAATTCCATAGTGGTAATCTGATGGCTGGAGAATGTGGTTCCTCGCCATCGATAATCTCTTCATGTTTTGTATCTCCCTTCATTTCAGTATTTGGAGCAGACTCCATGGCATGGCTAACATCAGTATCTAGAGAGTCAATCTCACGGATTAGCATTTCCCGTCAAAGCGCAACTTTCTGATTCTATGAATGTAATCCCACTATATAAATATAATGACAGCAATTTATACCGAGTCGTGTGTAAAGCTTATGCTTCTTTGTTGTCGACATATTGACGCAACTGATTTCATTTCATATAAGCAAACCAGATCATATTTCTTAATTTTGGGTAGACTCGGTATCAATATATTAATTATTGGCAGAGAAAGAATGATCGATTCTCCTGTTTAGTTATGTTAGCACATTTTAAGCAGGGACATATATGCTTCAACCTAAATAAATGTACACTTCTTGAGTGGTCGAAAGTGTATACACAGTTTTGGTCATATCATAGTCTAAAAAAAATTGTCACGGTTCGTTTGCTACTCTTATTGTTTGCATCGTCATTTTAAGCACTCTAAATATAGCTTGAGGTGTATAGGACTTATCTTAGTTGTCTAGGATTGTTTTCACCATCTCCACATTGTGTTGCCCCGTCAAAGCTTGTAGCTTACCCTTGCATTTTTTTTTCGTCTGATGGAAACCTATCAAGTAAAAGGGTCCGCTTAATCGCGTGAATCAGATGTAGACACTGAATAACTTAGAGCCAATTAACCTTCCTTAATACATAAACATTAACCAGATGTACTAATAGATAAACACTAAACACTACCAGAGTAGCACAATCTTTGACACCCAATAGATGGAGTGTCACACTCACATTACATATGTTTCCAGATGTCCTTGGAAATTCATGATAGCTAATTATGTAAGGATACTTAAACCATCTTCTATATTTTCAATACTAGAACTGAAACACATTGAAGAAACGCTGCTCAAAATCAGGATCAGCTGTCCTTTCAAGATTGTTTTAACCGTCTTCTACCTTTTGAAGCAATTCAAGCATCCTCCATAATTATGTCACGTTGAACGCTGGGCTTTGGATCCATCAACGAAGTCCGGACATTTGTTGGAGACACTTGACATCAGCATATGAAATTTGACAGAGAATAGAGAGAGAGCATATACTACTACAAAAACACTGGAAAAAAACGTAAATTAGATATCATTCACCATACCAAAATTTAGAAATGGAACAATGGTCGGATTGGGTAAAGGGTTGAAAGGGGTCAACTGTTGATACGGGTCAAAAATAGGCCAGATCATGTCAGGCCGTTAACAAATAAATACTGTAGTAAACTGTGATTAGCAAAACACTTTTATTACAATAATAATCCTTAAAAAACTTATTAACATGATCCTAAAACTTGCATGGAAGAAAGACTTTGGGGGACTTTCAAGACTTTTCCGTCCCTTTTCAGCTAAATGTTGTTACCTGACTCGTTTATGAAAGAACCTAATTTAACCAATTCACAAGCAAACGGGTCGAAATCACTACCTCTGCTAAATACTACACTAATTCTTGTGAGACCAGGCCAAGTGTATACCTTAACGTTATACCTGAGCTAACCAAGTACACGTTAACGAATCATGAGAGGGTACGTGACGCACATTCCATTGCTCCAACACTGCATACATACAAAAAAAATGATCAATATTCATACTCTGAATCCCAAATGGTAACAATACTGAAACAGATCTGATCAATTATTCATGCATGTGCAGAACAATAGTTGTTAGAAATTTTTGTAATTTCTTAAATATGTATTGAAGAAGCCATATATTAGAGTTGTAGAGATCATTTGACAATCAGTAATTTTGTTGATGTATGCACGTGAGCACCGAATAAAGAAAAACTGAGCCGAACTATCAAACTAAAAGGATGTTTCGATTTGCTTTACAAATGAGGATTTGATTACAACTTCAAGTCACGCGCGTCAAATTTATAGGACAGGGATACCAGTTTACAAAGAAATTCAACCGTAATTAGAATAAAATAGCATGGCTTATATTCGGAAGATAGAGCCTACTCTCATCGACCAAGGGTTACTATTCGAGAGGTAAACTAACTCTCCTAAATGACGCGCAATTTAATGACACTTATCTAATCACTTCCACACATGATGCAACAAAACCTATGATCCAAGGACTGACGGTAAAATAGAATAAACTATATACCCTCATGACACAATTTAGCATCAACTTACTGACAAACACTAAAACACCTAGTTCTTACAACTTTCTACAGCAAAAGCGCATACAAACTCTATTGTCTACAGGCTACAGCATGTATACAGTAGATATAATTCAATCATTACCAAACCACTTTAAAACGCACATCCAAACACCCCTTAAACACAACTGCTGTCAGATATATATTGTTAACTGCCATATAATCTAATCACTCTTATTATACTTTGAAAACATTAGAACAAAACTTAAGATCATCATATATGAATACGCGGGGTGCTAAAATACTTACAACAGATAACAGAGGTCCCTGTTTGTACTTGTCATGGAATGAGAAAGCTAGAGGCTTTGGATCATCTCCAGGCCCTCGGATGAAGCCACTGAATCATAAATAAATAAAAATATATCAGGCAAAGCTGCAAAGAGAACTCTTAACAATAAAATATCATACTGAGAGCAGGCCTGATGATGAATGGCTATACACGGAAATCATAACTATATCTAAGCAATAAATTTTACTTACATTAATGATGGCGTAATGAGTGTGGCCCTTTTAACATCATAAATGGCGACTAGACCCTTGTACAGCTCATTTCCATCTTTGTAAGACACAGCCAAACGCTCTCCTGAAGCATCCCATGCTATCTTCTCGATACCAGCGCTGCAGTATCAATAACAAACTAAAAAACGTGTACGCATGATATGATATATATTGACCATATATTAAGAAAAATTGTTCATTATTATATTTGACTGAGCAAAATGATATATGAAGCTCATATCATCCTTGCCATGAAATCTTTTTATAGAAAAGTAAACTAGGACAAGCTACAGCAGCAAGAAACCAACAGTTCGAATAGGTAACTGAAAAAGGTGTCAACTATAGATTTTGGATAAAGATACAAGGGCATAGAATCAACTTCGTAGTGATACATATACATTAAAGAGAGGTTTGTTAGAAGGAAAAAAAAAGAGGAATAATACACTAAATTAGATAACAAAATAAATCTTTTTGTCTCTACCTGTTGGTCGACGATTTCAGCTCTGGCAGGTCAACAGGTAACAGGTGTGCATCTGAGAAAAATCAACATGAAAAGCTATGTTTATAAGCAGGGTGGCGATATATAATTACCAACAGACTTTATAAATCTAATTCTTAAGAAATATGAGGAAAATAATTAACCAACATTGTCCAAAAAGTAACATTGGCAGACTACAAAAGCAACCAATTACAAGCCAAAGAACGTTTTTACATATCTAACACAAATTTAGGTTAAAATGCCAGAAAAAAATATACAGGTCATTACTAGATGATCGTCTTTTCTGGCAATTTAACCTAAATTTGTGTTAGATATGTAAAAACGTTCTCTGGCTCGTATTTTCTGGCATTTTAACCTAAACTTGTATTAGATACGTAATATGTTCTTTGGCTACCATGTGACTTTTTCCAGTTTCAAGAAGCTTTAGGACGTTATGCGCATTATAGGTTCTTTTTATTTTTATTTGTGGTTTATTATGAGCATCCCTAAGCCACACAAACTAAGTAATTTTAGAATCTTGTTAGATAATTAGATCTATAAATGTATGCAATAAGGCAACAAAAGCTCTGATTATTGGAGCTACAGCAAACTAAGCACAACACAAAAATAAAAATCCATGCCAAATATAACATACAGCAATACACATAATATGAACCATTCAAGTACCCAACTCTAACAAGAGAAAATATCAGTATAACAGAATTCTTTGCAAGTAGAGAGCAAACACACGAACAGGTACAAACGCCACCTCTAATAACAAAGATAAACTTAAGAACACATACCAAGTGATGGAGGCTTCGTAGCAAAGTGAATGGAGCCTAATGTTAGCGATTCAGAGAAAGAAATAAGAATCATACGCCCATCGGGATCCCATGATGCTCCCTGCATATCAAAGATCATAGCACATGCTTAACTTAGTAACAGTAAAGATAACAGTCAGAAAAACCTTAATATCACGTATTGTCCAAATAGCAACTACAATCCTTTAATTATATAAGACACTGGCGAATATAAGTGAAAATAATCACAGACCGTAACAAAGCCACTTGTTGAAGACCATGGTTCTGATGTCCATGTGTTTGTTTCCCAAAGATAGAATGTTCCATCACTGCATAAAAATTGCACAATTACTTTAGTGCCGACATTTAATATTTCTAGCACATATGAACTAGATAGATTGGGCTGATGATGGTAAAAGACATTACAACTTCGCAGCAAAGAAATAATCTCCAGTAGGAGACCATTTAAGCAGCGATATGTTTCCTAATCCTCGGCGAATGGGTGTGCCTACCCCTGCAAGATTAACCATAATAAAATTTAAGTTGATTTTTCTAAATACCGACTTTGAGAATTTTAAAGGATAGTTACAGGTCAGATAAAATCACAGAGCTTATTATCTCATTATCTGTGAAAAGAGAATATGCCTTGAACTTCATTCAAACAACATAACATGTCCATAATCATTTAGTATTTTTTTTATGTAATCAGAATGGATAAAAAAGTATACCTCGGGCAACATCCCATATTGTGAATGATGAGCTTTCATAGGAGGCTGATGCTAAATATGTGAAGATATGTCAAGGAAAACATTATGAGAGAGCATGAATATGTTACGATCCCACATTGGCCAAGTATGGGATTGGTTGATGTTTATAATGTCTAGGTGTCCCCTCCTCAAACAAGCTAGCTTTTTGAGTGAGTTCTACACTTGGACTTATGAACCAATACGAGACTAGTATGGGATAGGTCCGTATCAATTGGTATCAGAGCTAGCCCTACCATTCGAGGCCCCAACACTCGGAGTGGTGGCCTATGAAGTGGTGGCTTGGACCCCAAAAAGAAGGGTGCCAACCGTGACCAACGAACTCGGAGTGGTGGCCTATAGAGTGATGGCTGGACCAAAAGGGGGTGCCAACCATGACCAACATAGCCGTAGCCAACGAGGACGTTGGTTCTTCAAGGGTGGGGTATAGTTACGATCCCACATCGGCCAAGTATGGGATTGATTGATGGTTTATAATGTCTAGGTGTCCCCTCCTCAAACAAGCTAGCTTTTTAAGTGACTTCTACACTTGGACTTATGAACCGATACGAGCCTAGTATGGGATAGGTTTGTATCAGAATGATCAAGTAACAAGAATGATCAAGTAACAGGACTGTGTGCCATAAAAATTCTTGAGGTCTAAATGACAATCAGCATGCAATCACTAATAGCAACTGATAACTCCTATATCTAGTACTACAGTAAAAAAAATAAAAGCTGTGTAAGGATATCTTCCATCTGGACTCCATGAGAGTGCACTTATTTGTTCATCACCATGGCTTCGAAGAAAATCCACTAGAGTCCATTTAACTCCAGAACCTCTAGAAAGACTGCCAGAGTTAACCCCAGATCTTACACACGCAGAATTTCCAGGATAGGAAGCAGCCCACATGCATATGCCACCCCTGTTCATACCTCTATAAGACAAAAGAACCATACGAACTGAAATTACAGCATAAAAATCAATATACTAACTTGCAGGCTACTGAAAGTGTTTTCCCAGCGTTTGGCCTCCATTCCAGGAGTTTAATTTCTTTCTGAAGATCGGTCATCAGAATGTAGGGGTCCTTTCCATCTCCTAATAAGCATGGCAGAGAAGAAAATGAGAGGGATCGTGTAACATATCATGAACTTGTTCGATTACTCATTGAAAAAGGTTACTAACCCGAATCTCCATAATCACGAATGGTTACTTGATTCCGTGCAGATACAAAGGCCATAATATCCTTTTTCGGGTGCCAGCTAAGACCTCTAAGATCAACATGCGATAATGATTTCACCTACAAAATTTACATCAGTGCAACAAAGTTTAGCCCCTAACAGTAACAAGTGCTGCATATGCTCATGCTTATAATCAAACGTACCAAAATATACGAAATATCAGATTTATAGATTACAATATTTTTGCAGTAAACCAAAAATTTATCTGATTCACCAAATACATGTACACCCTTTTGTACTAATAAACCATTTTCTGGATCTCATTTTATATACATCTCAGTCGTTATTTCGTTTTCTTTGGTTTATTATTTATATTAGGTTAAAGTCCAACTCTACAAATCTGCTTCCAAAAAAACAACTGCACAAGAGATGGTATCATCTTTAAGGAAATACTAATTATTTATTCTGTGACAACTATTTTTACCACATATAGTAAGCAAATAGTGAAAGAATAAGATTACAGCATTCAAAAATGGTGATGGATAGTTACTAAAAAGTTACAATATGAAACCAAAAGGTATCTCACTCAAGTAACGAACGAACAATTAGGATGGAAAACAATTCCACATCATGTTTGCCAGATAAAAATTATGTAAACAGCACGAGAAGAGTGCAAACATATCATACTACTACAAGAACTATTATATCTCAGAATAATGTGAAAATAAACAAGAACTATTTTCACGTTATCTTGTAGTAATAAAACCGTGGTCATTATTCTGTATGTGATACCATTATATCTCAGCTTCACCAAAACTATTTTCACATTATTGTTGTCTTCCTTGTCTAAGAGACCTTAATATTTGCTTTGAATAAAAGATCTTAAAAAAACATTGTTTTAGCAACTTTGAAAACAAAATTTCCCGGAAACATCAGTTCACCACAAAAATTAAGCTAGGACTAAAGCTCTTATTAAACCATTTACAAAAATCCATTTCAAACACAGTAATGGTGAAATGGCACCTCCTCGTTCGCATATCACTATCAAACACACTACTACTCTATAAATAAAAAAACCTACACGAGCTATTTAACAACTTAAAAAATGGATCAGTCCATAACTCGAACAAAAAAGCCCTAAATTAACCGTAAAAACAAGAGTTGGGACCAAAAATACTAGTAATTCGTGCAATAAAGCCCTAAATTAACCGTATAAACAAGGCCTACTACTACTACTCTTACACGACAAGTTACACTATACTTACATCATTAGGAGCAAAAACCCTTTTAAGAGGACCAAACGAAACCACTCCCTTAACGAACCCCTCCAATCCACCAACCGGCGTCTCGGCCCCTCGTTCCGGACTCTCCGCACAATCCAACCGATACGAAACCGGACTAAACACAACCCCCTAAACCATTACACAACCAAAATCAACCTCACAAATAAAAATAAAACTACTTCTAACAAAAATAAATAAATAATAAAAAACTTACAAGAATCTTTTCGTAGGTTTGTTTAGCTATGTCATCTGATAAAGTATCTGCCGTAACTGGTGATTAAAAAAATTAAGGTTAAAAAAAGTAAAAATTATTATTATTATTATTATTATTATTAAAAAAAAGTGTGAGAAAATAGAAAAAATTACTTAGGTTACGGTTGATTTCGCAGATAGTGAGTGTTCCTGGTTCTGGAAAGGATGGCATTTTTTAATTTTGATATTTGAAATTGGGAGTAGGGTTGCTGCTTGTGTTGTCTAGCAGCAATTTTCCCCCCTTTGAGAGCTATTACAACTTTTTAAGGTGTATTTATTTATATTGAAGGGACTTGTACTATGCTACTTTTACTGTTTTGCTTAATATAATTTCCTGGTGCCATTAAAGTCATTCATTTGAATTTATAAAAAAAAAACATTTTAAATTAACATTAAAAAAAATACAGTTTAATGATTAATGTTTCATGATATTATTTATTTCAAACCTGTTGGGATTTATATAGTGTTTTTTAAAGAAATATTAGTAATTTTTGTATGTAAAAATGTAAAAGAGATATGATTAATAATAGAGGCATTTATATGATTTTTAACAAGTAAGTAGTCGTTTAGAAGAAATTAAAATGAAAACGCGAGAAAAATATTTGAACATGTGAGTGATGGTGTGGGTCTTACGCCATCATTTGGTGTTTTTCGAAAGCATTTAGTTGGTGACGGCTCAACAAACGAAAATGAAAATTGCGATGTAGAACTCGTGTCATCATATGACATTTTCGTGGATTCATGTAATTTTCATATTTTATTTTATTGTTGACATCTTTTATGTAGCAAGTCGATAACATTAGAAATATTAGTATTTTTCATTATCAATAAGATTAAGAGTTGTTACAGTAAATATGATGTGAAAAAAGTAGCACTTTATTTAATTCATATATTTCCTTTCAAGTATTTTGAAACATATATTTTATATTTTATAAGTATTAATATAAAGAATACATTTTGTAGTTAAACGATTATTAAATGCATGAAATCTTATAAGTGTTTGTTGTTACACATTTTTTTATATTGTTATTAGGGTGACCATTTGTCTAAAACTAGATCAAACCGGTTAAGACCGGTTTGGAACGAGACCGGAATGGTCCAAAACGCCGATCGAGACGGTAAAAAATGTAGGACAGGAACGGTCCAAAACGTCATACCGAAATGGTCCAAAATGCTGGACTGAGCATCGACCGAAATGGTCTGAGTTAGTCCGGGTCTGGTTCGGTCCGATCCTATTAAGCAATAAGCATAATCAATGGGTTTTTGGTAAAACCGGACCGACCAGATCGAAGACCGAATGTGATGAAAACCATGGATCGATGAGCGAACCAAATATGTTCGATCCGTTTTTCCGGTCCGATCCGATCACCCCTAGTTGTTGTTACATTATTTTACTCTTTTCAAAAAAAAACCTTTTCAAAATCATATATCATCATAAATTAAATGTTTTTTATAGTGTTTCAATAACGTTTTTGTATCCAAATTAATTGTATTTTACGGTCTGGTTTGATCATCGGTCTGGTCTGATCCGGTCTGTCCTATTAAGCATAATCGATGGTATTTTGATAAGATCGAATGTGACGAAAACCATAGATCGATGACCATACCAAAATACGTTAGATCCGATTTTCCGGTCCGGTTCGATCACCCCTAATTGTTGTTACATTATGTTACTCTTTTTCAAATAAAAAAACATTTTCAAAATCATATAGCATCATAAATTAAATGCCTTTTATAATATTTCAATAATTTCTTTGTATCTAAATGTTGCATTAATATTTTTTATTCATATGTAAAGTATAATTTATTTTCATAATATCACAAATATATCTTTATATAAACATTATTCAACGGTTTTAAATTTACGACCTAAGAATTTTTTGAGGCAATAAACTAGTTAACAATAAGTAGGACTCCCATCATGAAAATTTGACGTTAAACAATCATTAGTGTGGTCGGTTGCTTTTGGATATCTCGCAGTTTACTCTCTCCTTCTTGGATCTTTTTTACTGATCATACAATTCAAATTTACAAATGAAAAACCATTCAAAACTCAGGGCAACTGCTTGTATATTGCAATATGGTATTAGGTTATTGTTGGAAGCAGGTTTAGGATATTCATTGCGGTTGTTTTATCGGGTTGTGACAGTGAAGCTGGGGGTGTTGTAAATGAAGCGAATTCTGATGACTGAACTTGCAGAAACTGGAGGTGAAGGTTAAGTCGTTGCTACTATTAGTACTAATTGTAATCGTATATCGGTGATGGTACCGTTGTATAATTACCGTCAACCTCTTCGATACTGAATTGGCATTACAATGATTGCACAATTCATTGCACCATTGATTCTATTGTAATATCAATTCAATATCGAAGAGGTTGACGATAATCGTATATCGGTGATGGTTGAATAAACCCCATTCGGGTTGAAGATGAAGCATGCATTGCTTGCCAACCAAGATATATATTCAAACATATAGGCTATAAAGAGCTAAAGGATTACATGCAAAATCATTACGATGTTGGATAGAGTGTTTAACGAGTCAATTGTTGACTTCTTCTTTATGAGAAAATCAAATAACTTTTACACTCGACAATAACTTGTACCTCCTAACATAAATACAAATACCAATTATTTGGCAACTAAAAAGCTCTTGAGCAAGCAAAGTTTGTATTAAATTTGACAAACTGGTACCAATATTCAAATGAAAACTTTTAAAACATGGGCCAATGTCGTGAATTCATCATAAGATATATGATGGAACAAAGTTAAATCTACTCCACGGACTCAAACAGGACATCATCAAGGTTACGTGAAGTTGTTCCGTTGCAAATGACAATTGAATTTATTGTTTTCATCGTTTGAATCAAGAAATGATTGTTGGGAATTATTGTAAAGTATCAAGTACCGTTATTACAAGTACAAGTACTGTTAGTGTTAGCAAGTACCGTTAGTGTTAACGCTGTATATGTCAAGTAGTGTTAATGTAAGTACTGCTAAGTTGATAAAGACGAATATATCTTTGGTAAATATATATCATAGTTATAGTGATAGTATATCTTATGTGATATACTTAATAGGTTAGAATATTGATAATATATCGTGTGTGATATACTTATCATAATAGAATATTCTAGGGTCCCTTGCACTATAAAAGGAATATAGGTACGATGAGTTTATTGCACCTTTTGCCAAAGTCGATTAATAGAAGATCGAATAGTTAGAGTATTATGTTGTTCTTCTTTGCTTTATAAGTTAGATTTCGCATAACTTATTAGGTTGAGTAAGAGTATCTCAACTCTCAAGTGCTCTAGTTTGATTACAAGCTATTGTACAAATCATTAACAGGATATAGATCTATTCAAAGGGATCAACAATGATGAATTAGGATTCAACTAGAAAAAAACTTAAAAGTGCTTGGATTTAGATATGTGTTTCGAAATAGATTTTGTTTTAAAAAGAAATTAGATAAAAAAGATGAAGTATGGCGAATTGACTAATTTCCCCATATAACGGATCATTAAATGGTCAATTTGTGTCACATCGAACACTCCCAGTTTTAAGCCTATAATAAGAAAACTGATGGAATTTTTGAATTTTTAATTTAAAATTAAAAGTTATGCGTCTACAATAAAAAAGTGTCAAGTTGAATATTCTTTGACACTATTAGCATATTTCTATGTTGGTGCAATGACGTTTAACTATGTAAATCCATGGTTGCAAGCATTGATATTGTTTAATATATTTTCTAGTTGTAACCTTAAGGTATCAGAGCTATTGTATAACTTTATTGTTTTGGGTTTCAGGATGTTACAAATGATATCCAATCACAATGCTTTGCAATGCTTTAGAATGTGATAGGCATACGGTCTAAGCCCGACAAGAATGTTAGGTGCTGAGTATACGAGTCTTTAAAACTCGCCCAATGTAGATATAATGTAATAAGTTTGAGATCCTATAAATCTTAAGTTACACGTGATATTCGTTCGTGTATATCAAGTTAGTCAATTATTTCGAAGCTTTTAGATTATGCAATAAACGCATGGCCACGACCGTCAGTTGGCAGTGACAATACTTATAGCAAAAGAGACATATGCTCATAGGTTAACGTACACAAGAAAAAATAACTAAACTAAAATACGAGTATCCGAAGAGGCAAAAGAATGTATTGTTTACATTTTTCTCTTAGTGGGGTAGTACAAATGACTAATGAGACATTTATATATAAGCGTTAAATATCTTGCGTCTGTTGAAACTTATAAAACAATGCATATATTACTATTTTCAATATGTTATAACATATTTGATATGCCATACATGTATAGATTGTTCACTTATATAGCAATCTACAATATTTTATAATTATACTAGCGTGCACCTCTTTGAACATATTTGCACGCATAAAATTTAACCACACTTCCTAACATGGTTTAACTGTATTATAAAGGATCCAAATAGAAAGTAATTTCACTTGGCCAAAAGAATATAATAAATTACCAAACTGAACTATAGCAAAAACGTTTTTACAAGAATGAATCAAATTATACTTGTTTACAAAAGCTAATCAGTCGCACCTTCAAATCATGCTCGCCTTTCGCTTTTTAACTTTGCCTCTCTTCTCTCATATCTTCCCCCTCCTTTCGGCTTGCCTCTCTCGTCTTGCCTCAAAATCTACATAACACAAGACATTGATTGCTAAAGAAGGAGACGAACAAAAAAATGGAACACTTGGTAGTTTAAAGTGATCCTCAATATTGTATATGAAAAACTAAAGCGTTTGACTAGTAGTTTTGTAATATTTTTTATGTGAGTGCATAAGAGAAGGTAGTGAGCACTTGGTCGTTGACAGTGCTCCTGGACATTTGCTTTTGTAACTGTTTTTTTATGCGTGGTGCACAAAAGAAGGTGAAAAACACTTGGTTGTTTAGAGTGCTAATATAGGATTTTACAAAACTTTTAGGAAAAAGTATGTGTAAATGGTAAGTATTAAGCAGACGAAAACGTAAATACGTAGGCAAAAACCGAAAGTCGAGATCGTTCCTAGCGAGGTGATTGCTTAGGTGACAATTAAACGGATTTAGATTAGTTACGTTCTTGGAATTCAAAGGGTTTAAAAATGAAAGACGAAACTACACTACGACGGATAAAATCTAAAATCGAACGCGAGTACGCAAAACGAGGCAAAAAAATATTAAAATATTCAAGAAAAAATTAAAAACTTGCAAACTAATAACTTTTACCTAAATAATTCAAAAATGAAAATACAAATTCCCAAAAATGGGTTTTTAGCCTTGAAATTGGCCAAAACCCAATACAGCCAACCCTAATAGGCCAAAAAGCCAAATAAGAAAAGTTTGAAAAAAAATAAAAATGTAAAAACACAGTCTAACTCATAATTTAATTTTAAGCAACTTTTCTTAAAGGCCCAAAGGCCATAAATGAGCTTATCACTCACTTATAAGCAATAAGCTAGCTTAATGGGCCTTTAAAAGCCCATTAAGCTTAAGGCTTATTGCCATAAGCTGTAAATAAACACACATTAATATTTTGGGATAACTAAGACAATGCAAAAAGAAATTTTGAAAAGGATCAACTAATAAGCTCAAAATAAGCAAAAACCAAATTTCACAAAAGGACAAAATAGTCAACTTAGCTTATCACTTGATGAAATCAGTTGAGACCTTTTGCAAAAGCTTAGAAATGGAAAATAAAGAACTTTGAAACAAAAAAACTTGCAATAAGCTAAACATAAACTTCTAAAAATTGAAATAAGCACAATAAAATGAAAAGGTAAAAGTTTTCTAGTAAAACCTTAACCAAATACAAAAGTTGAGCTAGAAAATGAATAATAAGCTGGAAAAAAATGAGATTAACTACAAAAACAAAGTTGTTGCATGATTGGATAAGCAGTTTAGTCAAAATAAGTTAAATGGCCAATTTTGTACTGTTTGACCAAAAAGTCAAACAAGTTAAAAAGAAAGAAAAATGAACAAGAATTGTAAATAAGCTAGAAAAAATGATTGGTGTGTTGAGATGTTAGGTTTTGAGGTCAAAACCTAAGACCTTGATTTGGTCAGTTTGAGCCTTTTAGCTTGTTTTAGACAGTTCAAGCCAAGAATAAGTAGTGGGCTTATTCTTGGTGTCAAAGCAGTTCAATAACACAAAAAGCACTAAAAACAACTCTCCAATCACATAGATAGGGCAAGTAAAATAAAATGCACCCAAATGGACTATTGCTATAGTGGGAGTGCAATAAAAAGCAAAAACTTGAACTTAGGCTTAATGCACAGGCTACCAATAAGCATTAAAACTTGTAAAGACATAAAACATATAAAACTACACTCCTAAGCTATAGGCAAACCAAATTTCAAAAGCTGAAACATGTATGAGCATGTGAACTTGCCAATTGCAAGTCTAAATTAAAACCTACTTTCTAAGCCTTATCATACAAGCACATATCAAACAACTCAAATTCATGTTATGTCCGACAAACACCAAGTATATCAGACAATGATACATGATTGAGAAAAACAACAATTTTGATTTTTTTGCACTACACTTATGAAACAAAAGCTAATTTCTACTGCATCCAATCCTAACAAAAATGTTCAGTCCAAGAAAAGCCTTAATCTAAAGTCACCAAGACCTTAGCAGCTTAAACCAAACACCCTTTAATAGGCAGAATACAAATTTAACTAAGAATTTCTGATTAAAAAATTAAAACAGGAAACAGTTAAGCAAAAAACATACTCATAAGCAATATTTAAACTGAATTAAGAAATTAATACTAAAAATAAGCAGTCATAAACACATATCACTTAAGCATATGTAAGACAAAGAAAAGAATGAAGGGAGTTCAAAGTCCACCTTATCTTGACCTAATTCTAGACCAAGAGGAGTCTGATGTAACCAGTCTCAAAGCTTTTGCTTGGCTATGGTCTTATGGCTGAGCTTGTGAATACTTGTGGACTACAACAGTCCAAACAAGCAAAGAATGCAACGAGAAAGAAAAGCCTTCAAATCTTGAAACCTAAACAACAAAGACAAAAAAAAGTGAAGCACTGAAAAGCATAAACTTATAAGCTTAGCTTAATGAATAAGTTGGCATATGAGCTTATAGCTTAAGTAAGGTAACAAAAAAAAGAACTTGGATAAACTGATTTTTGCAAGAAAATAAGTTAAAAATAAAGTAACATAAACTTATGAGCATTTTAACAATCTTGTGTTGTCAGCAAGAAATCATTAAACAACTTATACTTTTATGGATCTCAAAGATTTAAACAAGAATTTGTAAAAACCTTTGATACAATAAAACTTTGAAAAACTTTAAAGTAAACAATACAGTAATGTAAAGGACATGGAAATTTAAGTAATCAGAAAAGTAATGGAACTAAACTTTATATTTAATCAATAATTCACTGAAGGGCTACAAGAATTTTGAGAAAATACAAAGAGAGGAACAATTCGGCTATGAACTAACTAAAACTATTTATACAACAAATGAAGAAGATACAAGTGAGAAGCCCTAGCTCTATGTAATCCCTAAATTGCCCCTTTGTGATATTTAGAATATGCTTTGATTCACTCTTTTAAATTTTATGGTCAAAATGGTGTCTTGTGATCTCTGCCCTGCCCCATGTGATGTTTGAGCAATAAAACTTGATCATAGTCGTTGGTTTGGTGTGGAGAACACTCAAATAATCTTGGATGTCCAAAGCACTGTCACTGTTTGTCTTATTGTTCTTGAACATGTGAGGACTCTTGGCGTGTAGCACTTGTGGGGTAGGCTGGAACTGATTCAACCATGTGGGAATGATATATGGTAGGTGAGAATAAAAAACCCCAATGTTAATTGGGTTTCTATTTTAGGGAGGGTTCGATAGATACTAGAAGAGGTATTAGGGTTTAGGGTGATAAATAGTGCCATTAAATCTCTTTTGGGTATAAAAGTTGTGTTAACCGTGCAATTTATTTTTAAACTTTGGGTTAATTAGTAATGGGTAAAAATTTGGGTTGTGGTATGGGCTTGGTTTGATTTTGGGTAGAACCGAGTAACAAGTTTGAGAATCTGGCAATATTAGTCCTTCCTTCATCTATTGATAAATTGCTCTTTGGTCCCTGGCTTAGTTAATATTCATTCAAGTGTATTAATATTCATTAACACTTTATGAATTGACAATTTCAGTCCTTCTAGTTGGTGAGGTTTCCAAGGACTAGTTTTGGCATATTAACTTTCTTCAAGGGCTATTGCTGACATTCTTCAAACTTTAGGGACCCCTTGGTACTCTATGATATTAGAGGGGGATAAAGTGATAATCTTTGAAACTTAAGGGACCATTCTTGTAAATCTTCAATTCTTCAAGGGTAAAATGGCAAATTCACATCCAACTTTGGTAATTTTGTACAAATTCGTTTCCTGTGTTCGTTTTGCTTTATTTATTTATTTCCAAGTGAATTATCGATATTCGTGCCTATAGACACACAAATAAACAATACAAGGGTATTTGGCACGTTGTTGATGATATTTTATCCATTTTAAGCCCTAATTTGGGTATGAAAACATGTATAATACGAGTCTCATCACTCCCCGTACTATGTCATTGTTGTGTCCTCACGCAATATTAGAATTAAGTATCGTAGCACTTTCAAAATTCATTTTTATTCATTTATTGAAAATTAACTTATCTAGATGTGTTTTAGACATAACATATTGTTTTCATCACGTAAAAGTGACTTTTAGGATCGTAGAACAAAAACACATGAATGCTTCATATAAATAATTTCGTCGTCCCCGATTTTCACTGAATTCCATGCTAAGCGTGAAACAAGATCATTGTCATTTATAAATTAGTAATGCTAACAATACTCATATGCCTTAATCACGTACTTAGACTCTCTTACTCCTAATGGGTATCTCTTATATTTTATTTTTGTCATAAGGATCACGAGGATGCATTTTTTACTTATGTGATAGAGATTAAGGTCCAAAAGCAGAGTCAAAACGGTGCAATCAATATCATTAAATTAATAATATTTCCTAATAGATAACGATGTCAAAAAATTAAGTCGACAAGAAAGTTTCGATAAATACGGTGTTACAAAGGATGTGAACATTTAACTTATTACCAAGACTTTTATATTCCCCTACCGGATGGGATTTATTATCTTTGGTTTACCTTAGCTTTTTAGGGCTTCGGTCTTGCCTTGCCTTTTATTTAACCTCTCCATGAGGTATTTATTATGGCCAAAGACGTATATCCTGAACCACTCAAGGGTGGACTAGTGGCAAAAAGATTTATGGCTATCACTCTAAAGTGTGTGAGGTCTCAAGTTCAATTCCCACTAGGTGCAAACAACCTTGAAGTGGCCATGCCAACCTCCTGAAAAGGGAGGGCTTTACCTGGTTTGAGTCTGTGTGGCGGTGGGCGCAAACTCCGTGGATTAGTCGGCCAATGAGTCGGAAATCACGGTTACCAAAAAAAAAAAAAAAAAAAAAGACGTATATCCTCAACCTCGAAAGGTAATTTTGGATGTTTAAAGGTTTAAGGGTTTAAGACATTCGCTTCGATTTCGCATTGATTTTTAGCCTTGCGAGCTTCAAATTTTTGCTAATTTTCTGTGAGATGAACTTAAAAATATTGCTGAAAAGCTTTCGATTATTCGGGTTGCCAATACTTCAAATCCGTAACGCTGGCGAACTCTTAAATAATTACATAGAAACTACTAGAATTGGCTAAAAACCAACAATAATGTTCAAACAACTAAAACAACATTTATTAACAATTTATTTATATGCAAGCGATGGAAGAATAAGCAAACAATTAAACACGCGAGTTTATGAAAGAATACGGATACTCTACGTTTAGCATAGTAACTTATAATTGACTCTATCATTTCTCATCCTTAATTTAATGAGACTTAGCCTAATATAGTTAAGGAACGAAGCTAAGGGCGGTCGAGTAAAAAATTACTCTTATTCTCACCAACGGAAAACCTACATTCGTGTCTTAAACACTTATGAAAAATACGTTTTCTTTTAAATTTGGTCATTTTTTACACTTATTAGCAACAAAATGATGAAAATTAGATTGCGTGAAGACTTAGCAAAGTAATCTATTTACCCATACTAAAACTAAACATTATCCTCAGAAGTCTAAGGGTGAAACACCCCCATACTAAAGACGAAGAGTCGAATGCTTAATCTCGAGCATGGAAAAGGTATAACGAATGATCTAAAAGCCGTTTATAAAGTGTGCTAAAAGATAAACGTTAGTATAACAAAAGGATATCATCGGATATCGAGTTCTTTAAAGCAAACGATCGAAGCTCGAGTGATACATGAAACAAACATGATAGGCTTCAATGATGACGATGATTCCTAGATAATCACATCACAAACAACCACGAAAACAAGGTTCGGAAGAGCACAAGTCTCCTCACATTAACTACATTATAAAGCGATAATATGTACAAGGATAAGCATGAGATTCCCCTACGAGGCATCTCGCTTTTAATAACTAAGTCAGGAGCTCGACTTGAATCCCCACAAATGTGAGCATTTAGGGATAACTTGGTAAGGGTCATATAGGTGTTACATGATAAACAAGGCCAAAAAACAACCGGTATTAAAGACAAAGTCCTTTGATGGTGCATATACCAAGGTCGAAGATAATGTCCTCGTTGTCGTATGACACACGAGACAACGTTACTTCGACCAAAACCCCAACTGGGTGAAAGAAAATAGATAAGAAATAGAAGGGTGGGAAATTGGGTGGGTCAAAGTTATGAGCTACTCGAGGTAAAATCACACCAAGTAAATGAAAAGTTCTTCCATTTATTGCATCGGTGGACGACCGAGTTTCCCTAAAAATGCGATTCCGAGATCAAATATCTCATCCTCGGTGGAGAAGTGGGAGGACTCAAATGGGGCTTCCCCCACATTAATTCCACACACACCATCGTCAAAAGGAATAGACGAGGTGGTAGTAGTCAATACAAACATTGATGACATAGATAAAAGAGGTTCATCAATTAAAATGCGTTTAAAATTATTTCCTTTTTCATCTTTTAATAACTCATTATGAAAACCCGATTTTCCATTTATAAAACTAAAGATATTAGGCGTCTCTAAAAAATGTTTTGGCACACTACCCTTTGAAGGCGTCTCAAAATTAATTGACACACTTAAAAGGTTAGGCGTCTAAAAAACGATATTAGGCACACTAAAAATTCTTATGTTTAAGTCATGGGTGGTTTGAGGGGGATTAGCAATGATGTTTTCAAAATGATGGTCAATGAAGAAAACATCCCCTTCGGGGTCAACGTAATGGTCATCACTAAACAAAAGATCATCAATACTATCATATTCCTCATCGAATATTGGTTCCATAAACCATTTTCCTTCGGATCCATCATTGTATATTGTGGAATAACTTTTGGTAGTACTATGATCCACAACAACCTCATTATTCTCAATGGAGGAGTGTTGATAAGGTAACTCCTTGAGAATTGGTGAAGTGTCGATAGCAAGAAAACCATCAACCTCATAAAGATTATTCATCATCACAAGTGTGAAACGAAGGAGGATTGACGATTTGGTCATTATCATTCTCGAACCCTTCATCAAAAAGTGGATTATGATGAAAAAGAGGCTCATAAACGGAGTTCGAGAAGGTTATATGTGACACCCCGGGTCGGGTCAAAGGCAGCGGAAATAATATTTGGATGTCACAGGGGTGGATCGATAGCAAATAGTACATAAAGCATAGGATAAAAGATTATCCAACATATATTACATGAACAGTGTTACAAATTGTTATAAAATTTGTCTTAACATAATCATAATAAATTGTTTGTTTTTCCCCAAGTAGAAACCCCTGATGAGTCCTACAATGCAGACTATTATGATGCTTGAGTCCGTGCACACACCACGTACTAGCTTCATTTTCCTGAGAAAAACATGCTTAGAGGGTCAACATAAAGTTGGTGAATTTACATGTTTAATAAAATAAGTTTGAACACTAAACGATCACAGTAGTAGCAATGCACAAAACATTCATACTAAAAAGTAATTACATTCCCTATTGCCTAAAACTGAGGCTTAACTCCATGGTTCACAACAGATGAGGACCCTGTTGCCTTACAAAAAGGCTCCTAATTCCAGTTCCAACATGGTATACATCTATTGTCCAGGCCAAGGCACAGTGAGCGCTACTCACCCAGATGGGGATCGTCAATCCCATTTAGATCTATTTATACATTCAGGCAATTGAAATGATTTTAACAGTTTCTACAATAGGCAACCGTAATCAAAGTTTATACAGTTCTGTTTATGTCCATAAAATAAGTTGCAGTTTTCTCCCCCATAGAGGAAAAATTTATCATTATTTTGTGTGGGGCTGTAAACTCACCTTAGTGTCAGTAATAGCTGTGCAATAAAAGAAATCTAGGTAATGCTCATGTCACAGTCAACTGCCTAATTAAATAGTACAGACTCAGTAAATAATGCTGGAAACGTATGTGCATGCTTATACAACTTTTAGATAGTTTATTTATATTACTGTGTTTATTTAAGTAACGGTAGTACAAGTATTAATAACGTCCAATTAAATTTGGTAACAAATTTCCTGTTTAAGTAAAAATGTTTTACTTACAATTTTGTATAAGTATACTTGTATTTAATTTATATAAATATATAATTTATATAAGTTATTTATATAGTAAAATATAAATATTTTATTTAGTTTAAAGTCCTCAAAAGTTTCCAACATTTACTAAATAGTATATAAGTTACAAGTTTAAGAAATTATGGTTTTAGTCCTTATAGTTTAAGATTTATTCAAGTTTTACTAATTTAAATGGAATAAGGGTTTTAGGGTTTGTTTAAGTTTAGGATATGTGCAAAACTAGTCCCTCCATATTTTATTAAAGTAAAACTTTCGGATCTTACAATTTTAGTACTTAGGACTTGTAATACTTTCGGGTTATGGCAAAAATAGCCCCTCTAGTTATAATTAGGTATTATAACTTTCATTAAATGACAAGAATAGTCCCTAGGGCTTCTAAATGTTTCGGCTTATTACATAAATAGTCCTTAGGGTTATAAAATTATAATTTAACTTTAGGAAATTTAAAAAAATGGTCCCTAGGGTTTAATAAGTCACGAACGGAATTAATGAACCCTTAAACTTTTGGATATTTACAAAACTAGTCCTTGTATTTAATGTTTTATCATAACAAGTTTCAAATGTCACGGTTTTAATTCACAAGTTTTATTAATTTACATTTTTAGTCTAAAAGTTTTTATAAGTTATATTTTTGTTATAAAAACTTTATTTAAGTATTAAAATACCAAGTGGGCTTATTAAATGTGTCAAAAGAGTTAATGGGCTATCTAATGGGCCTAAACATATTTTTAAGTCCAGTAATAAGCTAGAATTAGTCAAGTGGGCTTACAAGATATTAAATGGGCCTAATGGGCTCTTACATATACACGGCTATATTGTATTGGGCTTATTGGGCCTATTTAAGCTTTGGGCTAATGTTGTATGGGCTTGATTAGTCCATTAAAAATACTTAACCATTTATCAAGGTATAAAATCTATGGATTTTTACAAGCTTATTATTGGTTTATAATAATTAAGTCAAGATCTCTAAAATAGAGAGTAAAATTCATAACATGTTTTTATTTGGTGTGTTTCAAATAAGATCCAAGTTAGTTATAGGTTGCATGTTAGTCATAAGCCTTAATATAAGCTTATATCCCACGGCTATAATTATTTATAGTATAACAAAATAAGTCCAAGCTTGATATATGCTTGCATGTAAGTTTAAAAGTCCTTAAATGATATCTAGGTTGTTTACAAGTTTATAAGTCAACCATAAGTTCACAAGGAACTATATAGCCCACGACTATATTAATCTTGGTGTTCCAAAATGTGATTTAAGCTTGTTATGTTCACAAATAATTTACAAAGTCCAAAATAAGATTTAGACTTGTTACAAGTTTACAAGTTCAAAATGAACTTATATAGCCCACGGCTATATTATTTTCCCATGGGTTTTCATTATAAGATCTATGTTTATTATATGATTAAAAATTAATTTAAAATATAAACATGAGATCTAGGTTTATCATAAGCTTGTATATTCATCAAAAATCCAACCATGAGGTTTATAGCCCATGGCTATAATTACTTACATAAAATGTTTTTATGATTTTTACTAGGTCATTTAAACATAGACAATTACATGTTCCTTTACTAAAACCTTGTTACACAAACCTTTGGTGTGCACAAAAATAAGTCGTGACCTTTAAGGTCATGGTTTTTCTAGTTTTTGGGTTATACAAGATTACTCATGAGATTAATGTTTATAAGTTAACCAAAAATCCAAAAGTAAGACTTATATCTCACGGCTATAAATAAATCCATAGAATGGTTTTTATGATTTTTACCAAGTTTAATTTAAGTAGATAATCATATGTTTCTTACCAAATTATTTTTATACATGTCTTATGACATATAAAAAATATGACGTGACCTATATAGGTCATGGTTTCACCAAGCTTGAGTTTTTATAAGTTCATCATATGTATTTATCAAGTGAATGATTATGCATGCAAAGAAAATATTAGTAATTGAAGAAAAGTAAGATTACTAATACCTTCTAGTTAATGTTACCAAGGAAAGATCAAGAGGACTAAGGAGATTAGTGTTTCAATCTTGAAGATGATGAAACCCTAAATCAAATCCAAACCGTGACCTAGATTGGTTCGGCTAGGGTTTATCTTGATTGTTTATGGAGTTCAAGTTGGTAAAGATCTTACCAAATGATTTGGAGTTATGTGGATGAAGACAAGGATCTTGAAGTTAATATGTTCTTGGATGTATATGGATACCTCAATCCGTATGATTGAGAGAGATGGAATGAGAGAGAGTTGTGAGATTTGGTTTGCATGAGAAATGAATGTGTGAGAGGATATAGGCGGCTAGAGGGAGAGAGAAGGGTGGGGGACAAGATCTCTCTTGGGAGCATACTCAATGCCATGTGTTATGTGTCATTGGCCAAATCCACGCAACCGTTTGATCCCCCTTCCCTTGTCGTGTAGTAGTAAGCAAATAGAGCAAAAAGTGTGCCAAGTGTAAGCTTCTAAGTTTTGTGGGGTGAAGCAAGGAGGGTATTATAGTCATTTCCATAGTTTACATGAAAGTGTATGCATGTACTCATGCACATACACGGCTAGACTTGGGCATGGGGTTGAAATGTTTTTAATTTTTGTTAAGTATTGTGTAAAATCACAAATGTATACATTTTATTATTTGTCCATGTATAAGTACAAGGTAAGTGTCATGTAATTATTAGTAAAAGCATGTAAGTGCATAAATACACATAAGGCTTGTTCACATATTTTATAGAAATATAATACATGAGAAAATGTTCTAGGGTTATTGATTGTAGTGTTTTACCACACTTTAGGAAAAGAGGATAAATAGGGAAAGTATCGAACAAATGACTTTAGGAAAAATCAAGTGTTAATGACCCTTAATGGTATGAAAGTTCGTTTCCCAAGGAGGTATATGTGTGTGAAAAACTTGTTGAATGTTTGTGATTAATGATTGGTTTAGAAGGGGATGAGAAAAGAAGATGACGAAGACGAAAAAATAAAAATAAACACTACTAGAAAGTTAAGACGTAGAACCTTAAAAACCACAAAAATAAAAATAAATTCTAAAAATTACCAAAAATTCACCAAAAATCAAAAATAATAAACTAAGAGTTTACCAATGATCAAAACTTTTTCAAACCTTTTAAATAATTAAATATTCAATTTTTAAATGCTAATTAAAGCCCTAAAAATCAAATAAATTATCAAAAAGCCCAAATAAAGATTTTTCAATTGGTAAAACTTCTAAAATGACCTAAAAAGATTAAAAACTATTTAGAAATTTTTAAACTAATAAAAACTATTTAAAATGATTTAAAAACTATTAAAACTTAAAATAATGATAGAAATTAATCTAAAAGTGATAAAATTATTCTAAAAGTTGCTAAATTCCTATTTTAATGTATTAAACCTAAGAAAAATGTAAAAAGTTGGAAAATGTGAAATTTCAAAAATAATAATAAAATAATATTAAAATAATATTAAAAATCCAAAAATTATAAAAAATTCTAAAAACTTGAAAACTAGTTTATTTTAGCCTAAATAATCAGAAAATCAAAGTGAAATTACCAAAATACCCCTATTGGGCCTCAAATGGGCCAAATCCAAAATCAGTCAACACAAATGGGCTTTTGGGCCCAAAAAGTCAAACTTGGCCCAATTGACTTGGAAAAGCCCTATCTGACTAAAATTCAATTCTAAGAACAAAACTCTAAAGGCCCAAAAGCTGAAAATGAGCTTATCACAGCTTATTGAACACTCAACTTATTCTTATTGGGCTTTTCAGCCCATTAAGCCATAAGCTAATGCCATAAGCTCTAATTTGACACACAACCTTCTTTTGGGATGCTTATGAGATCTGTAAAAAGAGTTTTTGAAAAAGCTTACTCAATAAGCCAGAAATAAGCAAAGAAAGATTTCACTAAAAGACAAAATAGTCGTTTTAGAGATTTAGGGCACCTCAGGACTTGATTCAACTTGCAAAAGCTTTCAAATGGACTCAATAAGCAAAATCAATCAACAAAAATCCAATAAGCACAACCAATAAGCCAGAATAAGCACAAATGAACTTATGTAAAAGTCAAAGGAGTTGGTTTTCTAGTCAAACCCTAAAGTCAAACACCCAAATGCTCCAGAATGAACAAATGGGTCAAAATATGAGCACCTATTACAAAAACAAGGTTGTTGCATGTTGGAATAAGCTATTATAGCTTATTGATAAGCTGACCCCAATTTACACTATCAGTGGTAACTAGTAGGGGAAAGGAGTTCCCACTGCTTTGACTATTTGACCAAGCTTATATGAGAGTTCTGGTTTGACTCAATTGGAAACAAAGGCACCCTTGTGATCAGTGAATCACAAGGAGTCAATAGCAACAATAAAATCACAAAATGGTTCACACAATAAGCCACAATAAGCCAAACAGTCACCAGATATGCACCAGATATGGAAATAAGCAGTTAAGCACTTAATAAGCACAATAAGCCACAATATGCCAACCAAACTTAACAGGATGCATACACAAGCTATATAAACTAAGAACAAACACAAAGCAACAAGAATCAAACACTGAATCAAAGTAAATAACAAGATCAATGCACTAGAAGTTACTGATGAACAATGAACATATGCAGAAACAAGTTTGCTGATATACTTGACACTTGATCCAGTTTCAAGCCTCAAATCCTTCTTCCCTGGTGTGATTAACTATGATTTAGCACTTGTTAACCCTAGCCTATGCTTAGATCTAGGTGTCCTCAAAATCCTAGCCAATTTTACCAAGTTTTAAAGATTTTATAGCCAAATTAAGAATCTATGTGTTCAAAACCCTCAAACCTGCAAACAGATGAGCAAATACACCAAAACAACAGATACCAACTCTTGCACACAACAAACAACCACTTAGCAAACCACAATCCTAACTCAAGCAGTAGACCCATACACTCCTTAATCTACCACTTAACAAAGAAACTTGTGATTTAAACTAATAACCTACTGATTTTAATGATCAAAAACACTTAAACAATAGTGATAGGTGTGTAAACACCCATCTTTTCTACCACTTATTTCTTGCTAAAACGAGACCAAAACGCGTATTTAATGTCATTTGTTTGGAATTATGCGTGGTTTGTGTGTTTGTTATGTTTTCAGAGCCAACCGGATAAATATTGGAGAAAACATGGGATTGCACGGGTTTTATCAAGGAAAAAGACTCAAGACGAAGTCTATTGACCAAGAGGTGCAAAAGATTTGAAGTCACTAGGCCTATTCGAAGATTTATCGAAGAAAAGGACTAAAGACGGAAGATTTTCATAAGTCGAAGAAACTCAAGTCTATTTAACGAAGAAATTAAAAGACGAGTTGAATTTAATCGACAACAAATCCCGAATCAGAATCGAAAACGTCAACTTTTCTGAAAAGACGAGAAGACAAAAAGAAGGGAAGAAAGCCCACTCACCAACCAAGGGAGAAGCCTATAAATACTCCTCCCAATACACACACGAAACATTCTCTTCCTCTTTTTCCAGTTATTTTTCTTCTTCCTAGTTTTTAGGAACCATCTCCCTTAAGGAGTGGTTTTAATCTTTGTTTGATTTATCTTCCAATCTTGTAAGTTAATCTTTGTTGTTTTGAATCTTAAATCATTAATACAATTCCTCTTTTAATCTTTTGATTCATCTTGTTCTTCTTCATCTTTTTCTTTCATGTTCTTAAGTTCTATTTGGTTCTAGTTTGATTCTAAAAAGTTGTTGAATTGGTGTTTTTATGATTGGGATTTGATCCTTGTAGTTAGTAGATGATTAGTGGTTGATTTGGTAAAACCTTTTTACTTGATTGAGTTGGTTTGGCATATTTCGTATCTTACTGTTCATCGTTCCAAGTTTCTGATTCTGCCCAGATTCCGAATAGGGAATCTGGGGTGGTGTTGTTATTCGGAACTTTCCATTTTTCCGAATAGGGTTTCCATTTTGTGTTATTCGGAACTTTCATTTATTCCGAGTAAGGATTTGTACTTGGTGTTATTCGGAACTTTCCATTATTCCGAATAAGGGTCTAAATTTCTTGTCCATTCGGAACATTTCAACATTCCGAGTAAGGGTTGAATTTTGTGTTATTCGGAATATTTCCAATATTCCGAGTAAGGATTCTTTCCGAGTTTTTCCGAATAGAGCTTTTTCCAAAAATATTCCGAATAGGCTGAGTATTCCGCATAAGAAATATGTTCCGAATAGCCCCACTTTCCGAATAGAGATATTTTCCGAATAGGGTTTTATTCCGAATAGCTCTACTTTCCGCATGATCATAACTTTCCGCATAGAACAAAAAATATTCCGAATAAGGCTTTTCCAGAGTATTCTGAATAGGATGTTTTCCAATTATTCCGAGTAAGGCCAACTTTCCGAATAGAAGAATTCCAGTTCTAATTTTCATGAGGTACTTCCTACTGTTTCATTTAAAGCTTCTAGTTTAGTTTTATTACTACTTGCCTTGCCTTTATAATTTTAGTAGATTTAGACCCAAGCTCCCCCTTTTAGTCACCAATTACAACTATTCCACTTTTGACCGTGATCAATTCGAGAAGATACCGAGAACGAAACAACGATATATATCAATTGGGTACGAGCAACGCAAAGAGAGATCTTGCAAGCAAAACTTTTTATTAACCAACCAAAAAGTCAGTTATTAAAATGGCGCCGCTGCCGGCTCTTTTCGTAAGGATCAACGGTTTCTTGTGAGAAAAATTGGATTTTGGGATCCGTTCTTTCGGGAACGTTATTTTCAAGCACAAAAATTTTCAAAAATCCATAAAAAATATAAAATTTTCAAAAATACAAAAACAATATAAAACCTATAAAAACCAAAAATATTTTATCTTGCATTTTCTTTTTAGTGTATGCGTACTCGATCCACGTCTTATTCAGAGCCCGAGACTCTCGAACAATTAGACATGGCAGGTGTACACAACAACAACAATAATATTCCACCCCCCCAAAACAACAATAATAATAATAACCCACCCCACCCAAATATGAATAATCCACCTGACTTACGAACCATGGAGGAGCTATGCCAACCCACAATGAACGGACGTGGAGGCCCGATTGCACCGATGCATGTCACGGCTCAGGAGTTTTCGTTGAAGCATCACATGATCCAGCAAGTACAAACGAATCCATTTCGCGGAATTCCGGATGATGATGCCAACAAACACCTCGACAAATTCATAACCATTACCCAAAGCATGAAATCTCCCGGTGTTTCTATGGATGACCTTCGCCTCCAACTCTTTCCTCACTCGCTTTCTCATCATGCCGAAAAATGGTTTGACCGTCTTCCTAAGAATTCTATTCATACATGGAACGACATGACTCAACGCTTTTTATCGCGCTACTTTCCCCCATCCATGGTCACTAGTCTTCGTAACCAAATCAGTGGATTTATGCAAGAGAATGATGAATCGCTTTTCGATGCTTGGGAACGTTATAATGATTTGATCGACCGCTGTCCTAATCACAATATGCTCCCCGTCACTCTTATTGACACCTTCTATAATGGTCTCACCTTTCGTGATCGTGACACGATCAATGCCGCCGCCGGTGGTACTTTTATGAAAAGGAGACCAGAGGAGTGTCGAGAGTTGATTGAAAACATGACTACTCACCACAAGAATTGGGATTCATCCGCATCCTCAAGATCTAACTCGAGAGTCAATGTTTCTTCTACTACCTCCAATCCTGAAATGTCTGAAATTTCTCGACAACTTGCCGAAATGAACAAAAATTTCATGACCATGGCCACAAACCACTTTCAACAAGCTAAAGCCGTTGCTATGTCTTGTGACACATGTGGTGGTCCTCATTCTTATAATGATTGTCCTTCCACTCAAGGCAATTATTCTGAAAACGTTAACGCAGCGTATGGTACTTATCCCACGGGAGGCTATCAAGCTCGCCCTCAAGGAGACCGTAGCTTGCTAAGTTATCGTTCCAACAATTATCTTGCACCTCCCGGTTTCCCTCCTGCAAACCAAACCCAACAACAAAACTATAACCGCAACAACCAATCCCAACCTCGTGCTCAAAACCAATATCCGTCCCAAAGAAATACCTACCAAACTCAAGGAAATTCTCAAGCTTACCAAGTTCCACCTCTCAATCAACCGATGGCAGTGAATCCCGACGTCGAGTCATTCATGAAGACCAATCGTGAGATGGTGACGAATCTTCAGAGTCAATTTGTCAACTTGAAGAATGACATGGTGAAACAAGGAAGTGATATTCGAGCCGAGCTAAGGAATGATATGGCCAAACATAGCGATGCTATTAATACCAACATGCAAAACTCTTTCAATAATCAAGCTCTTCACCTTCGTGATATGATTGGTTCGCTCATCCAAGGTAATCAACCCTCTTCTTCGGGTACTCTTCCGAGTAATACCGTTGCAAATCCAAGAGGGGAGATGAAAGCAATCACCACTCGTAGTGGAAAAGGTTATATGGAACCCGAGCTTCCTACACCTCCACCCGTGATTGTGAACAAGGAAAAAGAGCAACTTTCTCCACCTTCTTCACCTTCTATCCCCATTTCCCCACCACCCGTGGTTGTGAGTGATCCTATCCCCTTAAAGCCTTCTTCTTCATCCAATATACCTTATCCTACAAGGTTGAGGAAAGAGAAGCAAAAGAGCAAGGATGATATTCAAGTTTCAAACTTTCTAAAAATGTTTAAACAATTGAATTTTAACATCTCCTTTGCCGAGGCTCTCGCTCACATGCCCAAATATGCTAAGATGTTTAAAGATCTTCTAAGTGATAAAGAAAAGCTTCTTGACATTGCTCAGACCCAACTTAATGAGAACTGCTCCGCAGTGCTCTTAAGGAAATTGCCCACCAAACTTGGTGATCCGGGTCGCTTCTTGATTCCTTGCAACTTCCCGGGAGTAGAGAATTGCATGGCCCTAGCCGATCTAGGTGCCAGTATAAACTTAATGCCTTTAAGTGTTTGGAAGCAATTATCTCTCCCCGAGCTAGTCCCCACCCGAATGACTTTGGAATTAGCCAACCGAACGGTTGCTTATCCAGTGGGGATAGCCGAAGATGTCTTTGTTGGCGTCGATAAATTCACCTTCCCGGCGGATTTTGTTGTCGTTGACTACGAGATGGATCCCCGTGTTCCATTAATCGTTGGACGTCCATTCTTGAGGACCGGTCGCACTCTCATTGATGTAGCCGCAGGCGAATTAATCATGAGAGTTGGTGACGATCAAATTGTCTTCAACATGGGTAAGATTTCTCAACAACCTTATTCCTATGAGAGTGTTAATGCTATTGATGTTCTCGATAAGGCTTGTGAAGAACATTTTTATGATGCTTGCAAAAGTACTCTCTCTTCTCTACCCATTGTTGAGACCGTTGCCTCAATTGCTCCAGCATTTACTCCTTTTGGAGAAAGTGACTTAGATGAGTTCGAAGCTAGCCTGGGTCCTCTCGATATTAAGTATGATAATTCGTCCACCAATTGGGATGAAGATATTCGTACTATTGAGAGACTTCTCAATGAGGACCCATTGTCTCCTCCTACTCCTAAAGAGGTGACTAATGATGATCCATCGTTAGTTTCACCATCTCTTGAGGATCCTCCTACTCTTGAGCTTAAGGACTTACCGCCTCATCTTGAGTACGTTTTTCTGGAAGACGACGAGAAGCTACCGGTCATCATCGCAAAGGATCTGAAAGAAGACGAAAAAGAACGACTTGTCGCTGTATTGAAGAAGCATAAAAGAGCTATCGCTTGGAAAATCTCGGACATCCGTGGAATTGATCCTCATTTCTGCACACATAAAATTCTCATGGAGGACGACTTTAAGCCCACTATTCAAAGTCAACGAAGGGTGAATCCTAAAATCCATGATGTCATCAAAAAAGAGGTTATCAAACTTCTTGATGCGGGTATGATTTACCCTATTTCGGATTCCCCGTGGGTTAGTCCAGTCCATTGTGTGCCTAAGAAAGGTGGTATAACCGTTGTGCCCAATGCAAACAACGAGTTAATTCCTACCCGTCTCGTTACTGGGTGGAGAGTTTGTATAGACTACCGCAAACTCAATGATGCCACGAGAAAGGATCATTTCCCTCTACCTTTTATGGACCAAATGCTTGAACGTCTAGCGGGTAATGAATATTACTGCTTTCTGGATGGCTTCTCGGGTTATTTTCAAATACCCATCGATCCCCAAGATCAAGAAAAGACAACATTCACTTGTCCCTACGGCACATTTGCTTATAAAAGAATGCCTTTTGGCTTATGCAATGCCCCCGGGACTTTCCAAAGGTGCATGTTGGCTATATTCCATGACATGGTTGAGCAAACCATGGAAGTCTTCATGGATGATTTCTCGGTCTTCGGGGATTCCTTTTCTGCTTGCCTTGCCAATTTGGAACGTATGCTTAAGCGGTGCGAAGACACTCGCCTTGTTTTGAATTGGGAAAAATGCCATTTCATGGTAAAAGAAGGCGTCGTGCTTGGACACAAAATCTCTAAAGCCGGTCTTGAAGTCGACCGTGCTAAAGTAGATGTCATAGCCAAATTACCTCCACCTTCAACCGTGAAGGGTGTGAGAAGCTTTTTGGGTCATGCGGGCTTCTATCGACGATTTATTCAAGATTTCTCTAAAATCGCTCGCCCGATGACCCACCTCTTGGAAAAAGATACTCCTTTTATCTTTTCTAAAGAGTGTCTCGAAGCATTCAATCTTCTCAAGGATAAGCTGACTAAGGCACCGGTCTTGGTTACCCCTAATTGGGAGCTGCCTTTTGAATTGATGTGCGACGCTAGCGACTTTGCTATTGGTGCGGTTTTGGGCCAACGAGTGAATAAACACTTCCAACCAATCCACTACGCTAGCAAAACAATGACGGGGGCTCAATTGCATTATACGACAACCGAAAAAGAGCTTTTAGCTGTTGTCTATGCTTTTGAGAAATTTCGCCCCTATCTTGTTTTATCCACCACCATCGTATACACGGACCATTCCGCGTTGAAGTACTTGATGACTAAGAATGATTCTAAGCCAAGACTTCTCCGCTGGGTTTTACTCCTTCAAGAATTCAACATTGAAATTCGTGATAAGAAGGGTGCTGAAAACCTGGCCGCGGATCATCTGAGCCGACTTGAGGATCCATATCAAGGGGACCATCCGAACAAAGAGATCAATGACTCTTTTCCCCTTGAAACCTTAATGTCGATCAATCCCAATCTTGATGGCACCCCGTGGTTTGCCGATATTGCAAACTACTTAGCGGGTGGTGTTCTCATCCAAGGGTTAACATCCCAACAAAAGAAGAAGTTCTTGAACGATGTTAAGACTTACTTTTGGGAGGACCCTTTTCTATTCAAACAATGCGCTGACCTGATTATTCGTCGGTGTGTTGACGGACCGGCAGCTTTTGATATTCTACAAGCGTGCCACAAAGGACCCACCGGTGGTCACTTTGGTCCCAACTTCACCGCCAAAAAAGTGTTTGACTCGGGATTCTATTGGCCCACCATTTATCGTGATGCTCACGAGATGGTTAAACATTGTGATGCTTGCCAAAAACAAGGCAAGATCACACATAAAGATGAGATGCCTCAAAATTTCATACAAGAATGTGAAATCTTTGATGTCTGGGGCATCGACTTTATGGGGCCATTCCCGTCTTCTAAAGGCAACAAATACATCCTTGTCGCTGTCGACTACGTTTCTAAATGGGTTGAAGCAAAAGCTTTACCCACTAACGACGCGAGGGTGGTTTGTAATTTCTTGAAACAACTGTTTGCTCGTTTCGGTGTTCCTCGTGCTATCATCAGTGACCGCGGGACTCATTTTTGCAACGAGCAATTTGCAAGAGTCATGGCTAAGTACGGTGTCAATCACCGTCTTTCCACCGCCTATCACCCTCAAACCAACGGTCAAGCCGAGATATCCAACCGTGGATTGAAGAGAATTTTGGAACGTACTGTGGGAGAGCATCGTGCCTCGTGGGCCGATAAACTTGATGATGCTCTGTGGGCTTTCCGTACCGCCTATAAGACACCGATTGGTTGTACACCTTATCGTCTTGTGTACGGGAAAGCCTGCCACCTCCCCATCGAGCTGGAACATAAGGCATACTGGGCCTTGAAGTGGGCTAACTTCGACATCAACAAAGCCGGTGATTTTCGGAAGATTCAACTCAACGAGCTTCAAGAATTGAGGAATCAAGCTTACGAGAACTCATTGATTTACAAGGAGAAGACCAAGATTATCCACGATGCTAAAATCAAGAACCGAGTGTTCAACGTTGGTGATCAAGTCTTGCTCTTTAACTCTCGGTTGAAGATCTTCTCAGGCAAGTTGAAGAGCCGCTGGTCTGGTCCATTCACCATCGCCAATGTCTTTCCCTATGGCACCATTGAGCTTTCTCAGCCAAATGGGCCTAACTTCAAGGTGAATGGCCAGCGTTTGAAGTTGTACGTTGGTGAGGACATCTCTAAGGAGATGATTCCATCCCTCACCACGTTTCCCTTGAATTAGTTCGGGACCGAGTCAGGCTCGCGACTCGGTAAACAAAAACAAGCGCTCCTCGGGAGGCAACCCGAGTATCTATCCCCCTTTCCCGTTTTCATCATAAGTGTAGGGGGAGCTATATAGGTTGCTTGTTTTTGGATGGTGATGTGATTACAGGAATTATTGCACTCTTGGAATCTTTGAAGAACCGTGATCCCATGATTATCCGAAATCTGGTTCTATCTCTCAACTATCGTGATCCAATTTTCTTCATAACTCACATTTGAAATTGATCACTTTAGTCGTCTCTTCCTTAACTTGAGTTAACCAACGTGCACAATGTCATAAGTGTAGGGGAGACCCTTCCCACATGCTTAAACATTGAGGACAATGTTTATCTTAAGTGTAGGGGAGACTTCTATCGAAGTTTTAAGTGGACTTTTCCATGAAAATGCCTTCATTTAACCGGAAAATCATACTTTTCAACATTTTTCAAATTTTTAATCAACTTTGGCCATTTTGTAGTAAATTTTAAATTTTTATCGTTGCTTTCATATGTATATATCCCGCAATAAAGTCAAAAATATTAATAAAATGGTGTAGCTAGTTTAGAAGTCTTTGACATATTAGGCCTGTTGCGTTTATTTTGACTCAACCCGAGTTTACTTATCCAAGTTTACTCTAGCTAGTATCCTTAACCATGTAAACCTTAATTGGTTTATTAGGCTAAGCATCCACGAGTCTCATTCCTTGAGATTTTAAATTGTGGAGGACGAGAAATGATAGAGTCAATTATAAGTCGGTATTCTTGCACAAGCTCACTTGGTGTAATTATTTGCCTATTCTCCCATCACTTGCTAATAAGTTATCTGCAATAAGTAAGGTCGTACGATTTGAAAAGTTACTTAGCTTCTAGCCCAAGATCGTTTAAAAGTTGCTCGGTAATGACGAGAGTTCATAGCCAAGGCATAACTTATGAAGCGGGGCGCGAAGATTGGCGAGTCCGAAAAGGCCCTAACAAGGCATGAGGATTCAATTTTATTGCTGAAGATCCCAAAAGTGATGTGAAAAGCATTATCTCCAAAATCAATATGAAGGATCAAGACTCACGACGAAAAGCAATCAACTCCCACAAAGATGATGGAGAAGTCTATCCGAAAAGACCCTAACAAGGTATGAGGATAAATAGATCCAAGTCCGAAAAGGAGGCGGATCGTTGTATCTCAAAATCCCAAATAGAGATTGAAGAAATAATCATGAAGTCGTGGTCAACAAAGTGGAGTACTCCTCAAAAGTCTCCAAAGTGAAGAAACTCTATTATGATGAGAAGACCATTATCTCAAGAACGTCTCTCGAAGATATGAAGTATGAAGTACATGCCAAATATCGGCCCGAGAAAGGTCTCAAATCGTGAACCAAGTTATGCCAAGATATGAACTTTCTGATATCCCGAGAAGCAGTTTTAAGAGATTTTGTCCTTTAGCTAACTATTGATCAAATCGTCCTACTTTGCTTTCAGCCTAAATAAACTATCGAAATAAGTCCAAAAATGCATCTTCATGATCATTCTAAGACAAAAATAAAATATAAGAGATACACCTAGGAATAAGGGAGTCTAAGCATTTAATTAAGCCATGTGTGTAAATGTTTGAATTGCTAACTTATAATAACAATGATCTCGTTTTTAAGCTTAGTTTGGGGAACGTGAAACTTGAGGGTGATAAATCTTCGCAGCACCAAAAGCCCTAATGTAAGTCCTCGATCTCTTTACGAGTTATTTCCACATAATTATGTTCTGACCTTTTGTTTGCTTTAAATTTCTTTTAGTGCTATAATTTTTGTTTAGTAGTATTTGAATAAGGCCAAGGTTAATTAATTATGAGAAAAGTGTAATGTTGCCTTATCACTAAGCATTGCATGAGGGCATGACAATGGTTAAGTGTAGGGGATTTGATAGGTGTGTAAACACCCATCTTTTCTACCACTTATTTCTTGCTAAAACGAGACCAAAACGCGTATTTAATGTCATTTGTTTGGAATTATGCGTGGTTTGTGTGTTTGTTATGTTTTCAGAGCCAACCGGATAAATATTGGAGAAAACATGGGATTGCACGGGTTTTATCAAGGAAAAAGACTCAAGACGAAGTCTATTGACCAAGAGGTGCAAAAGATTTGAAGTCACTAGGCCTATTCGAAGATTTATCGAAGAAAAGGACTAAAGACGGAAGATTTTCATAAGTCGAAGAAACTCAAGTCTATTTAACGAAGAAATTAAAAGACGAGTTGAATTTAATCGACAACAAATCCCGAATCAGAATCGAAAACGTCAACTTTTCTGAAAAGACGAGAAGACAAAAAGAAGGGAAGAAAGCCCACTCACCAACCAAGGGAGAAGCCTATAAATACTCCTCCCAATACACACACGAAACATTCTCTTCCTCTTTTTCCAGTTATTTTTCTTCTTCCTAGTTTTTAGGAACCATCTCCCTTAAGGAGTGGTTTTAATCTTTGTTTGATTTATCTTCCAATCTTGTAAGTTAATCTTTGTTGTTTTGAATCTTAAATCATTAATACAATTCCTCTTTTAATCTTTTGATTCATCTTGTTCTTCTTCATCTTTTTCTTTCATGTTCTTAAGTTCTATTTGGTTCTAGTTTGATTCTAAAAAGTTGTTGAATTGGTGTTTTTATGATTGGGATTTGATCCTTGTAGTTAGTAGATGATTAGTGGTTGATTTGGTAAAACCTTTTTACTTGATTGAGTTGGTTTGGCATATTTCGTATCTTACTGTTCATCGTTCCAAGTTTCTGATTCTGCCCAGATTCCGAATAGGGAATCTGGGGTGGTGTTGTTATTCGGAACTTTCCATTTTTCCGAATAGGGTTTCCATTTTGTGTTATTCGGAACTTTCATTTATTCCGAGTAAGGATTTGTACTTGGTGTTATTCGGAACTTTCCATTATTCCGAATAAGGGTCTAAATTTCTTGTCCATTCGGAACATTTCAACATTCCGAGTAAGGGTTGAATTTTGTGTTATTCGGAATATTTCCAATATTCCGAGTAAGGATTCTTTCCGAGTTTTTCCGAATAGAGCTTTTTCCAAAAATATTCCGAATAGGCTGAGTATTCCGCATAAGAAATATGTTCCGAATAGCCCCACTTTCCGAATAGAGATATTTTCCGAATAGGGTTTTATTCCGAATAGCTCTACTTTCCGCATGATCATAACTTTCCGCATAGAACAAAAAATATTCCGAATAAGGCTTTTCCAGAGTATTCTGAATAGGATGTTTTCCAATTATTCCGAGTAAGGCCAACTTTCCGAATAGAAGAATTCCAGTTCTAATTTTCATGAGGTACTTCCTACTGTTTCATTTAAAGCTTCTAGTTTAGTTTTATTACTACTTGCCTTGCCTTTATAATTTTAGTAGATTTAGACCCAAGCTCCCCCTTTTAGTCACCAATTACAACTATTCCACTTTTGACCGTGATCAATTCGAGAAGATACCGAGAACGAAACAACGATATATATCAATTGGGTACGAGCAACGCAAAGAGAGATCTTGCAAGCAAAACTTTTTATTAACCAACCAAAAAGTCAGTTATTAAATAGCAACTAACACAATCAAACTCAAAAATCACTAGCACAAACACCAATACTCAAAATCAAAGCACCAAATCAAAATCAGTCATAAACATGAAATTTTGAGTGGAATCTTAACCAAGAGATTATACCTGCCTTCCACAACATCCTAGGAAGGCCAGCAATGCTCCTTGGACCTTGTTCAACAACTAGAACAAGACCAAGGTACTTCAATGAAGGAAATGCAATCTGCCTTGGTTGATGGTTTAAAGTAGAACCTCAAGGACTTGATATCTTTAACACAAGCAGCAAACAACTCAACCAAGGGCTCTAATCCCTTCACAAGCTTGGTGTCAACAAGCTTGTAAGAGCTTATAGCAAATGGTCAAGGGTTAGTACACAAAATAAGCCAAAACAGAACCTAGGATTTCAAGGTATTCAAACCTTAAAAACCTTATGAAACAAGACGTGCCTTAACCACAAGATTAAGGTAGGCCTTAACAATCAAATGGAACTCAGAATTAGGCTACTCAAACACCAACTTTTAATCAAATCAAAAAGAGAATTCACTATTTTCAGAAATTTAAATTTTATTAAACTTAAAAAGGAATTACAAAGATTGATAGCCTAAAACTGGAACAAAGGGACTCTCACATGTTGAGGTCTCCTTTTATAGGCAAATGCCTGGCTACACTATTCACAAACCCTAGATGTGATTTCTCTAAAATGCCCTTGAGTCCTTGAGTGAGTTTGTTGTTGATGAGTTGTCCAAAGTGATCCAAACCGTTTATAATAGCTTTGGGGTGAAGCAAGGAACCTTGGCTGTTGATTTGGACACGTCAGATTGCTTGGAGAGAAAGTTGCATTTTGATTGGGTGACGTGTTGAATGGTGGGGTCCTTTGGGTAATGGGGTTAAGGGTTTTGTGTGTGGGATGTGTTTCTGCATGTGTGAATCACACATGTGCCAGGGTAATTGGGATTTACCCTTTGTTTTAAGTGAGTAATTTCTGGGGGTGAAAAGGTGAACAGTAACACCTTTTGATCCGTTTTTGGGGGAAGTGGAGTTGTTTGGCGCATTTCTTTTTCAAATGTTTCAAATGCACACATTTAGCCCTTGTGTTTTGGGATTTTTGGTATATAAAGTATTTCAGCCCTAAAACGTGTTTTGCTTTGTTAATAACTTTCATCATTTGGCAGTTTTGGCACAAACTTTGGAAAAAGGTTATCAAGGGTTATTTTTGACACTTTTGCATATTTCAAGGGCTGATTTTGGACAATGTTGATCTTAAAAGGTCTTCAATGTATCTTTGGCTTGATGAGGGACCATAATTGACAATTTGGAATTGTTGAGGGACTAATCTTGCCATTTCTTCAAAGTTGAAGGACCTTTTGTGTAATTTTGACAGACTTAAGGGACCAAACTTGTAATTATCAATATACAAGGGTTTTAAGTGTCATTTCTTCAATAAATGAGGATCAATCTTGTTTGTCTTCAAGTCTTCAAGGGTATTTGTTGAATTTTCCATGATTAGGGCCCGGTTCTTTGTATGGCTTCGTTTCTCGTGTCCGTTTTTCCTTGTAACTTGTGATCTTTTGTCTTTTTCACGATATCCATACCTAAAATACACAAGTAAACAAACACAAGCATATATATATGGTATTTTATGACATTTTTATGCATTTAAAGCCCGAAAAGAACGATGAGATCATGTATAAATGCCATCTCATCACTCCCCCATACTAAGCCATTGCTGTGCCCTCACGCAATGCTAGAATAAAGTATCTAAGCATCACCAAAGTTCAAATTTATTAACCTTTATTGAAGAGTAAAAGACTTGCAACATACTACGAAGATGTGTAAAGACATAACATATGATTTTCTTCACAAAAAGTGACTTTTAGGGTCAAAGAATAGAAACAAGTAAATGTCCCTTAGAGTAAACTTCGTCATCCTTGATTGTCATACATTTCATGCTAAGTGCAAAAACAAGATCATTGTTGGTACAAGTCACAATGCTAACACTACTCATACGTCCAAATTGTGTAATACTTTTTCTCCCCGCAATCCTAGTTATTATAAAAAGAAATGGGTTACTAGCATTTTTTATCTATTTGTCATGGATCACAAGTGATTCATATTGACTTATTTGAGTAGTTATTAGTCCGAAAGCAAAGTAGCACGATTTGATCAATAGTTAGCCGAAGGACAAAATCTTTTAAAACGGCTTCTCGTGTATCTCCTTAAGTTCATATCTTGGCATAACTCGTTTCACGATTTGAGACCTTTCTCGGACCGATATTTGGCATGTACTTCATACTTCAAATCTTGGGAAGACGTTCTCGAAATTATGGTCTTCTCTTCATATATTTGGAATTTCTTCACTTGACGTTTTTGAGAGATTCTTCATATTGGACCACGACTTCATCATTTTTCTTCAATCTTTATTTTGGATTTTGATATACAACGATCCGCCTCCTTTTCGGACTTGGATATATTTATCCTCATACCTTGTTAGGGTCGTTTTGGATAGACTTTCTCCATGATCTTTAGGGGAGTAATTGCTTCTCGTCGTGTGTCTCGATCCTTCATATTGATTTAGGAATAATGATACTTCACATCATCTTTGGATCTTTAGCAAAAATAGAGCTCCTCATGCCTTGTTAGGGCCTTTTTGGATAATCGCCAATCTTCGCGTCCCGCTTCAATAAGTTATGCCTTGGCTATGAACTCTATTCAACCCCGAGCAACTTTTAAACGATCTTGCGCTAGAGGCTAAGTAACCTTTCAAATCGTACGACCTTACTTATTGCAATTATGATTTATTCCTAATGCATTGATCTTACGGGAAGAAAAAAGCCACAATTAAAAACATATGAGTTTTTGAAAGAACACTTTCATGTTCTACGTCTAGCATGATCACTTGTCTAACTCTATCATCTCTCGTTCTTCACTATATAAAGACCTCTAATTAAAGAGACTCGTGAATACTTAGCCATGCAAGTCAAAATTAAGCCAAATTTGGATTAGCTTTCATTAAGACTATATCAAATCAAAGTTTCGGGTTTTCAAGCCACCTATAGGATCTTGCACTTTCTTGGACTTTTTCAAGTTTAGAGAATGCGTTTTATAGTTCCCTTGATAAGTGACTTTCTAGAATCAATTATAGGAACATGCGAAAAGTTCTTGTTCTTAACCCGTATGAATTAAGACTTTCGCGTTTTAAAGCTCCCTATATAAAAGTCTAGCAAAACTTGAATTGAGCGGGTTAAGGAATGTAAATGGCTCCAAATGGCCATCAAGTCAAAAATTAACTCTTATTCTACCCATCGGAAAATATACATTCGTGTCTTAAAAACACTTATGAAAACTAAGAAAAATTTTTAAAATTTGGCCATTTTTAGCCTTATTAGCAAAACAAAACATTGAAAATTGGAACGCGTGAGGGCGTAGCAAAGCAAGTACCTATTCACCCCCCCATACTAAAAGTAAACATTGTCCTAAATGTTTCGAGTCTAAAGGTGGAGCACCCCCATACTAGAGACGAAGAGTCGAATGCTTAGGATCTAGCATGGAAAGGGTGATCAACAATATATCTAAAGCCGTTTATTAAGTATGCTAAAAGATAATTGTTAGAACAATAAAGGATATGTCATGGAATCGTGAAAAACTTCTTCAAACGAACGATGGAGGCTCACGTAAACGAACACGAGAGTCTTCAATCGTAGATGATGATGATGATCTAGATAACACAATCACAAACAACCACGAGACAACGAGTTGAAAGAGTACAAGTCCCCTTATTAGTGAATAGTAAGCCTAAAAGATAAGCATGGGATCTCCCCCACGAGGCACCTCGTTTTTAATTACCGAGTCATGAGCTCGACTCGATCCCCATAAGTGTGAACATTTAGGGATAATCATGGTGTGGTCAATTTTTGGTGGGGCTTACATGATAAAAAAGGCCCAAAAAGCAACCGGTATTAAGGACTAATTCCTTTGATAGTGCAAAATACCGGGATCGAAGATGGCGTTCTCGTTTTCATTGGAAAAACAAATTAACGCCACTTCAACATGTGCCATAAACTCAAAGAGTTTGAAGAAAATAGATGAGAAGTAGAAGGGTGAGACAATTGGTAAGACAAACTTTTGAGCTACTCGAGGTAGACTCGCACCAAGCAAATAGATATAGTTTCCATTTATTGCATCGGTGGAAGACCGAGATTTCCCTTTACATGAAATTCCGGGATCGAATATCTCGTCCTTGGTGGACAAGGATGAGGGAACATAAGGGGCTTCCCCCATACTAAAACCACACAAAGCATCATCAAAAGGAGTAGACGAGCTTGTAGCACTCAAAACACGTGGTGATGACGGAGTTAGATTTGTAGAAAAATCAATTAAATCACATTTAAAATCTTTTCCTTTTTTATCTTTTGAACTCTCCTTATGAAAACCCTTTTTGATTATGTCGAAAATATTCGGTGTTTCTAAGACGATGTTAGTTACACTAAAAATTCTCACATTTGTAAACCGTTTTGGTTTTGGTGGTGGCAAGTTCTCAAAACGTTTATCGACGAAGAAAACTTCCCCATCGGGTCTACATATTCATCATCCGAAAGATCTTCCGTAGAAACCGGCAACTTATCAACACTTTTCAAGAATGAATGTTCGTGGTGAGGTGAAGGGTTTTTTTATTCAAGTGTTGACGGTTTCTTCTTTGTAGGCTTTACACTCATAACCTCCACCGGCGGAGGAAATGGTAAATTGTTTTTGGCGACATTTCCTAAAACTCTTGGTGAAAATTCTTTGCAAACGACATTGGTTGAATCACCATGGTTTAAAGTTGCAATAGAATAGACATGAGAAAGATTGGAGTTTTGTGTTGCGTTGATGACAAGTTCTTCTTCATTGAAACGAAGGGTGATTTTTTGAGCATGAACATCGATAAGTTCTCTTGATGTATCCAAAAATGAACGACCCAAAATGAGAGGAACTTTTCGATCGATAGGAATGTCTACAACGATAAAGTCAACGGGATAGTAAAACTTTCCGACTTTAACGAAAACGTCCTCGGCTACTCCACATGCTAAAATCGTAGAATGATCGGCCATCTCGATAGACATGTTCGAAGGAGTAAGAGCCGGAAGCGAAAGCGTTTTGAAAATCTCAAGAGGCATTAAATTAATACTAGCAGCAAGATTGGACAAGGCGTAGCATTCCTCCATATCTTGAATGGCACACGGAATCAAAAATTTACCGGGATCACCGACTTTTTGTGGTATGCGGCTAAGAAAAACCGATGAACAACTAGACGATTGTTGTAACTTCTCTTTGTTGTTTAGCATACTTTTGAAGTTTGCGGCGAATCGAGGCATCATGATAAGAGCGTCGGCAAAACTTATGTTAAAATGTAGATCACGAAACATTTTCATAAATAGCTCAAATTGATAATTGTTTCGTTCTTGTGCCTTTTCCTTGTTACGTATCGAAGGGTAAGGTAAGGGTGGTGTGGGTTGGTCATTAGGCAATGGCCTTGGAAACTCGGGTTCCACAATTGGTATTGGTTCAACCGTAGGTGTGGTTTGAGCGGTACTTCGTGGGATTGTAATGTGCTCCTTTTCGACCATCACCTCGGGTTCTTTCTCGATTTCCTTCTCCGTAGAAGTACTTGGACGAGAGATTGGATCCTTGAAAGTTTTACCACTTCGTGTAGTAATAACCTTCAATTCTCCTTTCGGGTTTGCAATGGTATCACTAGGAAGACCACCCGAGGAAGAGGGTTTACACATGATTGCTTCAAACATCTTAGCCATTCGGTCCTCAAATTTTGATTGCCTAGCATCCGCTTTTAATAACTCTTGCTTAATCTCATGTTGTCCTAATTCCATCTTTTGTTGATTTTTTTGTAGACGTTGGACATTTCCTTCCATTTTGTTTGCATGAGTTTTAAGTTCATTAGCAAATTCATTTTTTAGCTCGTTTTTCAACTCGGATCTTAAGCTAATCATCTCACGTTGCATGTTATCAAATTTAGCATCATTTGCTTTTGCATAATCCAAAAATTCTCCTTGCAAATTTTTAGTGTGAGCATTTTGAAAACCTTGTGTAGTGTTTTGAAAATCACGGTTTTGGTTTTGATTAGAAATTTGTCCATTCCCATTTTGATAATTCCCTTTGTTGTAATTGCGTGAATTGCCTTGGTAATTACCTTGGTTGTTGTTTCGATAATTGTTAACATTTTGATTTGGTGGAGCTTGATTTTGGCGGGAACCTTGACCGTTTTGGTTGTAAGTTCCCGTTGCTACATAAGCACTCGAAGTGTTACCATCCGCGGTAATGCACTCGGAAAGATCATGAGCTCCCCCACAAGATAAACAACTTTTAGCAACCGCTTTAACCGAAGCGGAATTGGAAGCTTCTTGAGCCTTCCAATGGGACATAAGGTTAGCAAATCTATCAAAAAACCGATTTTCCTCATTAGCTTCATCATGTAAGGCATTAATGCTACGAGACGATTGTGACGAAGATGACGAACCCATATTGGCAACACTTGGTGTGTTACGAGGGTTATAAACCTTGGATCTATTTTTAATGATTTGTAAAGCCTCATTTGTCGTCTTGCACAAAAAATTACCACCCGCGGCGGCATTCAAATAATCTCGTTCATGATCATTAAGCCCATTATAAAAAGTATCAACTTGATGCAATTCCGTAAAATCATGGTGTGGACATTCATGTAACATTTCTTTAAAGCGTTCCCATGCCATTGAAAAACTTTCATTATTTCTTTGCACAAATCATGAAATTTCATTTTTCAAATGTGTGTTTTAGATGGTGGAAAAAATTTGTTCACAAACTTAGAAACGAGATCGGCCCATGTCAAAATCGAATTTGGCGGTTCTTTCTCAAGCCAAACTTTTGCGGGTCCATCTAACGAGTATGGAAACAACATCATCTTAATGGCGTCATGTGGAACATCCTTAAACTTGCTAGTGGCGGTGAGACGGTTAAAATTCCTAATATGGTAATGCGGGTTGTCTTTTTCGTGACCTCTAAACTTATTTGCTTGCAACATCGACATTAAACCCGTCTTAATCTCGAAATTCACCGCAAGGATGGCGGGAATCACAATAGCCTCTCCAAACCCTCGGTGGGTGCTTGTAGCAACTCCATCATAGTACGATTAGCCATGGCGACTTCTTGTTCTACAATAGGTTCAACAATTGGAGGTTCTTCTACAATCAACGTCTCTTGATTGGCTTGTTATTGAAGTCGTTTACGAGCTCGTTTTGCTTGATTACGAGTGATCATAAACTTCACGAAGAATGGGAGGTGAGCAAAGAAGATTCTTTTTGGGTGTTTTGTGAATTTTCGATTTTTTTGTGTTTTTGATGATATTTAATTTTTTTGGATTTTGGTGTATCTTCGTAGACAACAATCTACAAAATCTCTCCTCGAATCAAACTCTTGATTAAAGAAGCCTCAAAGGAATGAAAACGATCACGTGGAGTGAACGCCTTCGAATGACTTTAGAACTTTGATGAAAACCAAATTGTTCAAGAGGGTTTAATCACAAAGAAACCAAGCAAATATATTATACATAATAATACTTTGGGCGACAAAACCCTCGATTAGCCTTCAATCTCAAAATACTCACACGCAAGCGGGGAAACGAGGCGGCGCGAAGCACTTAAGAGCCTTTTTCCTTAGGGTATATTTTATAATACCCGCCTTATACCCACCTTATAGTTTGTATCTTTCAAAATCGAGCTTCACGAAAGTATTTATCTATTTTTGCCTTTTTCTTTTTGTTTGAGATTCGAATACAATAATTGAGTGATGAAATCCCAATTAAGGTTGTGTTTTCACACTTTTGGAGATATTGTAAATTTATTGTGATACTTAATACAATATATTAATAATATTTGTACAAGAAAAACCAAGAAAACCGATAATACGTATTAGTAGAGTTCTACTAATACAAATACTATTTTGGTTAATATTAAAAACAACAATGCAAATTAATCACGACACACCTCCCTGGCAGCGGCGCCAAAGTGATTGTAGTGTTTTACCACACTTTAGGAAAAGAGGGTAAATAGGGAAAGTATCGAACAAATGACTTTAGGAAAAATCAAGTGTTAATGACCCTTAATGGTATGAAAGTTCGTTTCCCAAGGAGGTATATGTGTGTGAAAAACTTGTTGAATGTTTGTGATTAATGATTGGTTTAGAAGGGGATGAGAAAAGAAGATGACGAAGACAAAAAAATTAAAAATAAACACTACTAGAAAGTTAAGACGTAGAACCTTAAAAACCACAAAAATAAAAATAAATTCTAAAAATTACCAAAAATTCACCAAAAATCTAAAATAATAAACTAAGAGTTTACCAATGATCAAAACTTTTTCAAACCTTTGAAATAATTAAATATTCAATTTTTAAATGCTAATTAAAGCCCTAAAAATTAAATAAATTATCAAAAAGCCCAAATAAAGATTTTTCAATTGGTAAAACTTCTAAAATGACCTAAAAAGATTAAAAACTATTTTTAGAAATTTTTAAACTAATAAAAACTATTTAAAATGATTTAAAAACTATTAAAACTTAAAATAATGATAGAAATTAATCTAAAAGTGATAAAATTATTCTAAAAGTTGCTAAATTCCTATTTTAATGTATTAAACCTAAGAAAAATGTAAAAAGTTGGAAAATGTGAAATTTCAAAAAAAATAATAAAATAATATTAAAATAATATTAAAAATCCAAAAATTATAAAAAATTCTAAAAACTTGCAAACTAGTTTATTTTAGCCTAAATAATCAGAAAATCAAAGTGAAATTACCAAAATACCCCTATTGGGCCCTCAAATGGGCCAAATCCAAAATCAGTCAACACAAATGGGCTTTTGGGCCCAAAAAGTCAAACTTGGCCCAATTGACTTGGAAAAGCCCTATCTGACTTAAAATTCAACTCTAAGAACAAAACTCTAAAGGCCCAAAAGCTGAAAATGAGCTTATCACAACTTATTGAACACTCAGCTTATTCTTATTGGGCTTTTCAGCCCATTAAGCCATAAGCTAATGCCATAAGCTCTAATTTGACACACAACCTTCTTTTGGGATGCTTATGAGATCTATAAAAATAATTTTTGAAAAAGCTTACTCAATAAGCCAGAAATAAGCAAAGAAAGATTTCACTAAAAGACAAAATAGTCGTTTTAGAGATTTAGGGCACCTCAGGACTTGATTCAACTTGCAAAAGCTTTCAAATGGACTCAATAAGCAAAATCAATCAACAAAAATCCAATAAGCACAACCAATAAGCCAAAATAAGCACAAATGAACTTATGTAAAAGTCAAAGGAGTTGGTTTTCTAGTCAAACCCTAAAGTCAAACACCCAAATGCTCCAGAATGAACAAATGGGTCAAAATATGATAACTATTACAAAAACAAGGTTGTTGCAGGTTGGAATAAGCTATTATAGCTTATTGATAAGCTGACCCCAATTTACACTATCAGTGGTAACTAGCAGGGGAAAGGAGTTCCCACTGCTTTGACTATTTGACCAAGCTTATATGAGAGTTCTGGTTTGATTCAATTGGAAACAAAGGCACCCTTGTGATCAGTGAATCACAAGGAGTTAATAGCAACAATAAAATCACAAAATGGTTCACACAATAAGCCACAATAAGCCAAACAGTCACCAGATATGCACCAGATATGGAAATAAGCAGTTAAGCACTTAATAAGCACAATAAGCCACAATAAGCCAACCAAACTTAACAGGATGCATACACAAGCTATATAAACTAAGAACAAACATAAAGCAACAAGAATCAAACACTGAATCAAAGTAAATAACAAGATCAAAGCACTAGAAGTTACTGATGAACAATGAACATATGTAGAAACAAGTTTGCTGATATACTTGACACTTGATCCAATTTCAAGCCTCAAATCCTTCTTCCCTGGTGTGATTAACTATGATTTAGCACTTGTTAACCCTAGCCTATGCTTAGATCTAGGTGTCCTCAAAATCCTAGCCAATTTTACCAAGTTTTAAAGATTTTATAGCCAAATTAAGAATCTATGTGTTCAAAACCCTCAAACCTGCAAACAGATGAGCAAATACACCAAAACAACAGATACCAACTCTTGCACACAACAAACAACCACTTAGCAAACCACAATCCTAACTCAAGCAGTAGACCCAAACACTCCTTAATCTACCACTTAACAAAGAAACTTGTGATTTAAACTAATAACCTACTGATTTTAATGATCAAAAACACTTAAACAATAGCAACTAACACAATCAAACTCAAAAATCACCAGCACAAACACCAATACTCAAAATCAAAGCACCAAATCAAAATCAGTCATAAACATGAAATTTTGAGTGGAATCTTTACCATGAGATTATACCTGCCTTCCACAACATCCTAGGAAGGCCAGCAATGCTCCTTGGACCTTGTTCAACAACTAGAACAAGACCAAGGTACTTCAATGAAGGAAATGCAATCTGCCTTGGTTGATGGTTCAAAGTAGAACCTCAAGGACTTGATATCTTCAACACAAGCAGCAAACAACTCAACCAAGGGCTCTAATCCCTTCACAAGCTTGGTGTCAACAAGCTTGTAAGAGCTTATAGCAAATGGTCAAGGGTTAGTACACAAAATAAGCCAAAACAGAACCTAGGATTTCAAGGTATTCAAACCTTAAAAACCTTATGAAACAAGACGTGCCTTAACCACAAGATTAAGGTAGGCCTTAACAATCAAATGGAACTCAGAATTAGGCTACTCAAACACCAACTTTTAATCAAATCAAAAAGAGAATTCAATATTTTCAGAAATTTAAATTTTATTAAACTTAAAAAGGAATTACAAAGATTGATAGCCTAAAACTGGAACAAAGGGACTCTCACATGTTGAGGTCTCCTTTTATAGGCAAATGCCTGGCTACACTATTCACAAACCCTAGATGTGATTTCTCTAAAATGCCCTTGAGTCCTTGAGTGCGTTTGTTGTTGATGAGCTGTCCAAAGTGATCCAAACCGTTTATAATAGCTTTGGGGTGAAGCAAGGAACCTTGGCTGTTGATTTGGACACGTCAGATTGCTTGGAGAGAAAGTTGCATTTTGATTGGGTGACGTGTTGAATGGTAGGGTCCTTTGGGTAATGGGGTTAAGGGTTTTGTGTGTGGGATGTGTTTCTGCATGTATGAATCACACATGTGCCAGGGTAATTAGGATTTACCCTTTGTTTTAAGTGAGTAATTTCTGGGGGTGAAAAGGTGAACAATAACACCTTTTGATCCGTTTTTGGGGGAAGTGGAGTTGTGTGGCGCATTTCTTTTTCAAATGTTTCAAATGCACATATTTAGCCCTTGTGTTTTGGGATTTTTGGTATATAAAGTATTTCAGCCCTAAAACGTGTTTTGCTTTGTTAATAACTTTCATCATTTGGCAGTTTTGGCACAAACTTTGGAAAAAGGTTATCAAGGGTTATTTTTGACACTTTTGCATATTTCAAGGGCTGATTTTGGACAATGTTGATCTTCAAAGGTCTTCAATGTATCTTTGGCTTGATGAGGGACCATAATTGACAATTTGGAATTGTTGAGGGACCAATCTTGCCATTTCTTCAAAGTTGAAGGACCTTTTGTATAATTTTGACAGACTTAAGGGACCAAACTTGTAATTATCAATATACAAGGGTTTTAAGTGTCATTTCTTCAATAAATGAGGATCAATCTTGTTTGTCTTCAAGTCTTCAAGGGTATTTGTTGAATTTTCCATGATTAGGGCCCGGTTCTTTGTACGGCTTCGTTTCTCGTGTCCGTTTTTCCTTGTAACTTGTGATCTTTTGTCTTTTTCACGATATCCATACCTAAAATACACAAGTAAACAAACACAAGCATATATATGGTATTTTATGACATTTTTATGCATTTAAAGCCCGAAAAGAACGATGAGATCATGTATAAATGCCATCTCATCAGTTATTGAGTACAAAGTTGTTATATTTTATAATGGTAAAATCATGGATTTTACAGCACCACCCCGTTATTTTAGCTTTGTCCTCAAAGCTACTAAGAAAGTTGTCATCTGTTAAGTGAAAAGATGTTATAGATCTAAAAGTTTATCTCAGACATGCTCAGAAACGAATGGTGAAGGCAATGCGAAGAGATCTTTATCCGGATCGCATTATACATCCGATTGAGCAGTATTTGGATACTGTATTATTACGAATGGGCTTACGAGGGCTTTTTCAACGGGGTCATGGTCACATTTTATCAAAAGCTGGGAGAAGACCAATGGTGTTGTGGCTTTGGTTAGGAGGGAAAATCTATTGCAAATGGTTTTTGATATGAGGAGGACACGTCAACATGGTTTATATGCTGGGAAAGCTGGAAATGCACTATACTTGTATCCTTCTTTATGGGGGAAGATATGTTATATCTCTACACCCGATGGTGAACATTGTGGGTAAAAAATTTTTTAGCTAGTACCACTCTTGTGTCAACAACTATACGCGAAATACTTTCTGATATACTTCAAGCCTGTGGAATGCACACATTAGTTAATGATACTAAAACACCACTCAGTGGAATGGTTAAGATTATTGTTGATGGTGATTGGGTAGGAAGTTGCAAATGATTTGGTTCATTTGTGGCTGGGTTGGGCGTGAGGGGCGTAGGAAATAAACACCTTAAATGGTGGAAACAAAAGAAGATACCAAGAATAAAGAAGTGCACCTTTTGTGAGATGCAACAAGGGTCGTGCATCCACTGTTAGTGGTTCAAAATTTGCACAATTTTTGACTTATAAAAGAAGGAAGTCATTCATTTTCAAGGCTTGTTGGGTGATGGTATGTTGAACTAATTGGACCCAAAAAGGAAGAGGGTTGTCCAAAAGTAGAGGACATCCAACATATCTTTTTGGGGGATGTCAAACACAACCCTACAAAATACACCCATTGTGAATTGGACATGTCTTTTAAGTTTAGGTTTGCCTTGGATGACAAACATAACCCTACAAAATACACCCATTGTGAGTTGGACATGTCTTTTAGGTTTAGGTTTGCCTTGGATGACAAACATAACCCTACAAAATACACCCATTGTGAGTTGGACATGTCTTTTAGGTTCAGGTTTGCCTTGGATGACAAACATAACCCTACAAAATACACCCATTGTGAGTTGGACATGTCTTTTAGGTTTAGGTTTGCCTTGGATGACAAACATAACCCTACAAAATACACCCATTGTGAGTTGGACATGTCTTTTAGGTTTAGGTTTGCCAACCTCATCAATTTGGGAAAAGTGGGCTAAGAAGATGGGGGCATCCCGTTACCAAATATTTCTGGACTTTGGTGCAGGAGATGACACTAAGCCTAGTGTTAATTATGTACGGGTTACCATCTCCTCGAATAAACAAGGTTTCATTTAACAATGGTAAACGAACCAGTTTTTCATCACACACGATAACTGCATGATATTTTGCTAACCAATCCATGCCAATAATAACATCGAAGCTACCAAGGTTTACTGGGATCAGATCAATGTTGAACGGGTGACTGGAAAGATTTAAGGTACAACCTCGAATGATAGCATCGGCTTTCACAATTTTTCCGTCGGCTAATTCTACGGTGTAGTGAGGGTCTAGAACTGATGGGGTGACTTCTAATACATTACTAAATTCAGTCGATATAAAACTTCGGTCTGCTCCGGTGTCAAAGAACCGGGGTAACAGCATTGACTTGACAATCACGAGCAAAATGGCCTGGTTGACCACATTTGTAGCATCCATGACACTGACCTCCAACAAGATGGTGATAGTTTCACTTTGGGCACTTAGGCTTGGAGCCTGCGTAGTTCCTGGTGCTGGTTGTGGGGATAGTACCGTAAACTTGCCCAATATCCTGTCTTTTAGGAGGCTGCTGATGCTGGCTACGGAAGTTTTCATCCGACTTCTTTTTGTTCTCCGTTTGCCTTTCCGTCAGGTTACGGGCTCATTTGTTGATCTGTTCAGTTGCAAACTCCATAGCACTTTCGACAGTAGCGGGTCGTGATGCAAGCACGCTGTCATGTATGGCGTCAGGGAGTCCACTGACATACTTCTCTATCTTTTCTTCCCTTTGAGGAAACATTCTGGTACACATCAGGATTAATTCTTGGAATCTTTGGTTGTATAAAATGATGTCATTTTTCTTGCACTTAAGATCCCATAGTTCAATCTCCAATTTCTTCATTTCACCTCTTGGGCAGTACTTTTTAGTCATTATCTCCTTAAGGTTGGCCCATGTGAGAGTATAAGCAGCATCGTGCCCAAGGGTAGCAACAACTGAGTTCCACCAAGTAAGGGCACTCTCAAGTAATGTGCAGGTGGCGAATTTGACTTTGTTCTCATCAGCACAGTCACTAATGCGGAATACAGTCTCCAACCTTTCAAACCATTGCATTAGTTCCACGAATCCTTCCTTTCCTCGGTAGTATGAGGGTTTGCATTTCAGGAAGTCAGGGTAAGAGCAACCCCTGTTGGCATTGTTTCTGCGTGCATTAAGGTTTTGACCATCGTTCATGTTTCGGTCAACTCCTCTGGCTGCCATAGCTGTGGCGATGTGTCACACCCCACCATGGCGGAATTTGGGGCGCGACGTATGGATATCATCACAACATGGCGTGTCTATAGAGATAACTAAATGAAATAAGAAATGTCATAAAATGGTGACACAAATGTCATGACAATATCTCAACAAAGCAGGAGTCTAGGCAAGTAGGTAACAGTCCTACCTCTTACCCAAGACAAACAATACATAAACAAGCGAAACATATAGGTGTCAACAGTATCACTTATTAAACAAACAAAAGAAACTAAGAAGGAACGGGGATCTCCTTCTAAATGCATTCCTACGCAACTCCAAATCCTAGCCACTTCTATTCTCAAGCTTAACCACATTCTCACCTGAAAGAGACACTAAAACACGTCAACATAAAGTTGGTGAGAGTCATAGGTTTAGACTCCAACGCCAAAATCAAACCATAAGCTGTGAACAACAACCACTAACAAAAGAACATATGGACAATGTGATACAAACATGCATTAACAACTAATATTCAAGATTTAACAAACCAAACCAAATCCAAGGCTCCCAGCCTTACCAAACATCATGGTCCCATAGGCGCCCATACACCTATGAACCAATCTCAAGGCCCTGCCTTGTCATTATACATTGGTCCCGTAGATGCTCACACATCTATGTACCTCCCCAAGGCCCCGCCTTGTCAACATCCCCTTGGTACCAAGTCAAATCACAAAACAATCATGAATCAGTTAGCAGTTAATCACATAAGTATGCACAAGTCCATCACCAATACAAAACATTCATAGCATAATTTATAAAAACAAGACAGTGTCTCTTCCATCCCATCTGGAAGTCAAAATCATTATAAGATATGGGACTATGAAACTTACCTGATTGAGCTTCTCCAAAAGTCTGCGCACTAGCAACAAGCTAACAAACAAAAGCACATAATCAAAACATGAACCAATCACTAAGACGGCTCATCAACCTATGATGGACATCTAACCTTCTCCCATATATATACCTCATTTATATGCTCTAAACATCTCATTACACCCTGATAGGTGTGAAAACACCCATCCTTTTTACCACTTAATTACAATAATAACCGAGCCAAAACGTGTATTTTATGTCATTTATTTCGGAATTATGCGTGGTTTGTGTTTTTGTTGTAATTTAGGACGAAAAGGTGAAAAGTGGAGAAAACACGAGATTTCACGGGCTTTTATCGAAGAAAAAGACGAAAGATGAAGTCGAAAGATCAAGAGTGGAAAAAAAACGGAAGTCCAAAGACCAATTCTGAAGATTTATCGAAGAAAAAGTCAAAAGACGGAAGTTCACTAAAAGCCGAAAAACTCGAGTCTTATTTGTGAAGAAATGTCGAGACGAGCTCAAAGAAATCACGAGATAAAGTCATTAAGTCCAAGATTAACAAAAGATAAAGAAGAAAAGGACTTAAGTGTGAAATTAAGGAAAAGAGGAAAGAGGGAGGAAGCTTCCTAAGCTCCTCCCTAATCACCCCTATATATAGATTAGGCTAGTTTTATTTTCAAGTTGTTGGTGGCTTGACAACCCACTCTTCCACCATTTTCATTTCTTGTTAATTACTTTCTTGCATTTTAATTTCATGTTATGTACTTTTAATTTCTTCAATTCAAGTAAGTCTTTTAATTTTGGAATCTTTTCTTTTAATCAAGTTCTTATTTTTAATCATCTTCTTCTACCTTTCTTATTTTGCTTATCTTTGATTCATGTTCATCCTTGATCTTATTTCATCTTAATGCTTATTTGATTTAAAGTTTTCTTAAAAGTATTTGTCTTTTTAAAAGTTTGATTTAAAAAGTTTGCTTATTTAAAGTTTGGATAAGTTGTTGTTTGTGCTCATTAAGTCCATTTCGATTTAGATTCGTTCTAGTTTTAAGTTTGAGCTTATTACCATAGCTTATTACTTGCTTTTCTCGGATCCCTTATAAATCGGAAAGGGTATTAAACCCCTTTCCGATCGCATTATTCCGACCACACCACCCCCCTTTTTTTCGATCGACTGATCGGAAAAGGGTTTTATAGCATTCCGATTGTGGGCATTTTGGCTTATTCCGATTAGCATGCATTTTCCATTATTTCGATTTGAAGGTTTCCAAACATTCCGATCTGAATCAGTTTAAGTGTATTCCGATTTGCTTCAATTCCCATATTCCGATCATGCCCTTTTGTGCATTCCGATCATGCTCTTTCCGATGGGATGCATTCCGATCGGATTCTGATTGGATTCCGATCGGGTGTATTCCGATTAGCTATTCTTTTTGTTTTGTTTTAATATTTTGTTTTAGTTAAAGTGTCAATTTTTCTCGTTTTACTTTTAGTTTATTTTAGTTTCGTTTTGCATTTTTATTTAATTGTCAATTTACTTTTCGTTAAATTTTAATTTTACGTCATTTAAATTCTCGTCATTTACTTTTAAAGTTTTAAATATTGCACCGTTTACGTTTCAACTAGTCTTAGTTTTAGTTATCCGTCCTTTATTTCAAAGTCTTGCACATTTATTTTACCAAAACCAAAAATATTCGTTTTACCAAGAGCAACTGAGTCGCACAATTAACCGGAAATCAATTCGAGAAGATACAGAGAAACGAACTTTTTCAACAAGTAAAATCTTAATATTACACCCCTCTATAAAGCCCTTAACTCAATTTACTTCATAACCCGTCCCGTTAACATTTTACCCAAAACAGCCCCAGTTTTTAGGTCTCCAAACTATAAGCCAAACGCCCACTTAAACATACCCATGATCTCTGTAAAGGGAAAACTTATGCCCTTACATATGTTAGTTAACTCCTCCCTTTTGCCCCAACCTTAAAGCTACTGTTAAGGCCCCGATATATATATATATATATATATATATATATATATATATATATATATATATATATATATATATATATATATATATATATATATATATATATATATATATATATATATATATATATATATATATATATATATATATATATATATATATATATATATATATATATATATATATATATATATATATATATATATATATATATATATATATATATATATATATATACTTTTGTCTATCCGGATTTTATTGATTTTGAACATACAAAAAGTTTGTTATGCTTAGGGGGTCTTACCCTAACCCACAATCTTAGCCCCAATGCAGATACCTTCTATAATATATAAACCAACTCCCATGTTCGTTTGAAAGTCCCAATGCAACCCTAAGTACCCCAAACAACCCAAAACTTAAAAAGAAAACAGGCTGATTTCAAAACTGTTTTGACCTTCGACTGTTGCAACCTGTTTTTGACCCACTTCCCTACCTCCAATTTAGTTCTTGTTTCTTGCATTTAAAATCCACTTCAATTACCTTTCCATGGATACTTGGATCACAAAATAAGAGTTTGTAGAACTCCCTATATGATCAAAACAATTGACCATGAATTCTGCCCAGTTTTTAAAAACGGGTTTAATTAAATTAACCTAATTAATTACCCATAATCCCACTAATTACAAGCCCTAATTTATTTAATCATTATAATATCATTAATATATCATTAATATACTATTTTTAATCTAAACCCTAACCTAAATCCATCATAAGATGATTAAAGAAAACATTAAAACAATTTAATTGAAAAGGGATTTGAAGGTTTTACCTTAAGATTAATGGAAGATAAAAATTTTCTGAAGAACCCTAAACTCTCTCCTTAAACCGTCGACTATAATCTCCAGGGGAAAATAATTATGTTTTTGATTTAGTTGAAAACCTTATATAGTGTACACAAGAATTCTAGTCCAAATATAAAACTTGTTTCCTTTTTCTTTTGATCGGCCTAAACCGACCCAACACCCCTTTTTTTATTATTTATTATTATGTTACTAATATTACCTTAATTTACCTTAATTTATTTCAGCTCCTAAAACTTCCAAAACCTCAAAACCGTAAAACTAGTCAAATTTACGCGTTTTACCGTAAAAGACGTAAAATATACAGTTTTAAAGATATCTCAAATTTTGAAATAAACTTTATAACTAAGTCATAAATGACTTGAAACCATCCCGAAAAATACTCACACGACTAATTACCTCATTCGAGACCTCTAAATGCTAAACCGTAAATCGTAAAAATACGATTTTCTATAATACATATACGTATACGTAAACCACTAAATAACACCATCTCGTTTCATAGTCACTACCATATGAGCTCATGAACATGAAATCATCACACATCGTTTCACTCACAAGGTACCCCGTACCGGAAACGATATCCAAACCACAATCTATACACACCAATTAGCACATACACACGTAAAGACACGTAACTAGCACAAAATAAAACTAAATGACGAACCTTAAAATCGCGGTTGTCACACGATGCCCTCATTAATCATTAACCTAAGTTGAGCAGCAGTGACATTTTGAGTAGTCGCGGTTCGATCGAGTAATCGCCATTTGTCTATAATCATACACAAGATGAGATCATTAGTTTAAATGTTAGTACAGTTTTTATATTAATTGCAGGGGGAAATTTCATGCATAGATTTCATAACAAATTGGATAACCTGTCAAGATTTCATAATATAATACAACACATTATAGATATAACAAAAGAAAGTGATTACATGCCATTTCTGTAAGAAATTAAACATACATCAAGCATAACAATTCCAAGTCAAAGGCTCAACAGGCCTTGTCCAGGGTAGTGGTACACACAGTGTTAAGTACATCATATCAAAACACCTATTCGAAAGAGTACAATACAACGATAGGACATAAAAGCTGGAAGAAAATAAAAGTACAAAAGGTCCTATACCATGATAGCTGGGATACAACCCAAAAGCTTATCATGATGTACAAGAAGTCTAGTACATCTACTCTAATCCTGCCTAGCAGGTCTGCTGGATGGGGTTGGTGCTAGTGGGACTGGTGAAGCTGCAGGTGCTGACCTGGTACTCTGCAATGCCTGAACTGCCAATCGGGTCTCCTTAAGCAGACGGACTGCAGTCAACAACTAGGATCGAAGTCTGTCAACTGCTCCTCGGAGATAGGCGGTCTCTGCTGTCACTCCATCATGTCGTATAACTGCAAGGTAAAAGAAGGTGGACAAGGACTGCTCCTGTGCAGTGAGAGTAGCATGGGTCTGGTGCTGAAAGCCCTCCAAGGTGTGAATATGCTTATGAAGACAATAGGTCTCCTCCAGCAACCACTGTAAGGCCTCATCGGTCATGGCCCGAACACCTCTGGCTGCCTGGGCTTCTACCCACATGGTCCAGGAGAGAGAGTCTATACGCTCATGCACGACAGTGTATCCCGCCTGGCCTGCTGTCAACAGGTTGTGGACATCCGACATGTCCTGGTCCTGGAGTGCGGCCAGAGCGGCAATCTAGGCTTGGACCGTATCAGCATGTCCCGTCCCAAAACCCTCTCCGACTTCAAAAGTGGAGTCGGGAGTAGCCTCATACCTCCTCTTACGAGGAAGTAGAGACCCGGAAAGTAGCCCTGATGTAATGATGGTGGTGCTAGAGGTGGTAGGTCGGGAGTCACCTGGTCCTCCTCCATAGTGGTGGGGACCAGTGTAGCTGATGGTGGAGCAGTGAGAGAGTCATCAGGAAATACAGCTCCGACAGTCTGGCTGTCCTCAGAATCTGAGGCCGACAGCCATCCACATCGTACAGATCGTGGTGACGTAGAGATTGCTGGAGCAGAGGCCACCTCTGGTAGAATAGTCGGAGATGCAACAGGTGGAGTCATGATACTATGAAAATAGTATTATTTTAAGTTCGACATAAGTATAAGCTTACAAACAAAAGAAAAGATTTTGGTTACAAGTTTATAGTGTATACCCTTTTTAAACATACAACGCAATGTTTTAAAGTTACGTTAATACTTATAAGATTAATTAACCAGATTGTTAATAATCAATGCACACTTAGTTCACATAATATATATATATATATATATATATATATATATATATATATATATATATATATATATATATATATATATATATATATATATATATATATATATATATATATATATATATATATATATATATGCCCTACGTTCTACATGCTTAACTAATAGTCCCAAAAAAATCCCAAAAAGATTTTTGTTTAGTTATAGTTCAGTTTAAATTAAAAAATTTATTTTTATTTTATCTAAATTGATCTGGTTCTCTATAACTATCGCTCTAATACCATTCTCTGTGACACCCCAGGTCGGGTCAAAGGCAGCGGAAATAATATTTGGATGTCACAAGGGTGGATCGATAGCAAATATTTAATAGAGAATAGGATCAAAGATTATCCAACATATATTACATGAACAGTGTTAAAAATTGTTATAAAAATTGTCTTAACATATCATAATAAATTGTTTGTTTTTTACCAAGTAGAATCCCCTGATGAGTCCTACAATGCAGACTATTATGATGCTTGAGTCCATGCACACACCACGTACTAGCTTCATTTTCCCGAGAAAAACATGCTTAGAGGGTCAACATAAAGTTGGTGAATTTACAGGTTTAATAAAATAAGTTTGGACAGTAAACGATCAAAGTAGTAGCAATGAACAAAGCATTCATACTAAAAGGTAATTACATTCCCTATTGCCCAAAACTGAGGCTTAACTCCATGGTTCTTAACAGATGAGAACCCCGTTGCCTTACAAAAGGGCTCCCAATTCCAGTTCCAACATGGTATACATCTGTTGTCCAGGCCAAGGCACAGTGAGCGCTACTCACCCAGATGGGGATCATAAATCCCAAATAGATCTATTTATAACATTCGGGCAATTGCAATAATTTTAACAGTTTCTACAATAGGCAATCGTAATCAAAGTTTATACATTTCCGTTTATGTCCATAAAATAAGTTGCATGTTTTCTCCCCCATAGAGGAAAAATTTATCAATATTTTGTGTGGGGCTGTAAACTCACCTTAGTGTCAGTAATAGATGTGCAATAAAAGAAATCCAGGTAATGCTCACGTCACAATCAACTACCTAATTAAATAGTACAGTCTCAGTAAATAATGCAGGAAACGTATGTGCATGCTTATACAACTTTTAGATAGTTTATTTTATTACTGTGTTTATTTAAGTAAGGTAGTACAAGTATTAATAACGTCCAATTAAATTTGGTAACAAATTTCCTGTTTAAGTAAAAGTGTTTTACTTATAATTTTGTATAAGTATACTTGTATTTAATTTATATAAATATATAATTTATACAAGTTATTTTATATAGTAAAATATAAATATTTTATTTAATTTAAAGTCCCCAAAAGTTTCCAACATTTACTAAATAGTTTATAAGTTACAAGTTTAAGAAATTACGGTTAGTCCTTATAGTTTAAGATTTATTCAAGTTTTACTAATTTAAATGGAATAAGGGTTTTGGGGTTTGTTTAAGTTTCGGATATGTGCAAAACTAGTCCCTCCATATTTTATTAAAGTAAAACTTTCGAATCTTACACTTTTAGTACTTAGGGCTTGTAACACTTTCGGGTTATGGCAAAAATAGTCCCCTAGTTATAAGTAGGTTTTATAAATTTCATTAAATGACAAGAATAGTCCCTAGGGCTTCTAAATGTTTCGGCTTATTACATAAATAGACCTTAGGGTTATAAAATTATAATTTAAGTTTAGGAAATTTACAAAAATGGTCCCTAGGGTTTAATAAGTCACGAATGGAATTAATGAACCCTTAAACTTTTAGATATTTACAATACTAGTCCTTGTATTTAATGTTTTATCAAAACAAGTTTCAAATGTCACGGTTTTAATCCACAAGTTTTATTAATTTACATTTTTAGTCTAAAAGTTTTTATAAGTTATATTTTTGTTATAAAAACTTTATTTAAGTATTAAAATACCAAGTGGGCTTATTAAATGTGTCAAAAGAGTTAATGGGCTATCTAATGGGCCCAAACATATTTTTAAGTCCATTAATAAACTAGGATTTGTTAAGTGGGCTTACAAGACATTCAATGGGCCTAATGGGCTCTTACATATACACGGCTATAATGTATTGGGCTTATTGGGCCTATTTAAGCTTTGGGCTAATGTTGTATGTGCTTGATTAGTCCATTAATAATACTTAACCCACGGCTATATTATTTTCCCATGGGTTTTCATTATAAGACCTATGTTTATTACATGATTAAAAGTTAATTTAAAATATAAACATGAGATCTAGGTTTATCATAAGCTTGCGCGTTCATCAAAAATCCAACCATGAGGTTTATAGCCCACAGCTATAATTACTTACATAAAATGTTTTTATGATTTTTACTAGGTCATTTAAACATATACAAGTACATGTTCCTTTATTAAAACATTGTTACACAAACCTTTGGTGTGCACAAAAATAAGTCGTGACCTTTAAGGTCATGGTTTTTCTAGTTTTTGGGTTATACATTACTCATGAGATTAATGTTCATAAGTTAACCAAAATCCAAAAGTAAGACTTATAGCTCACGGCTATAAATAAATCCATAGAATGGTTTTTATGATTTTTACCAAGTTTAATATAAGTAGATAATTGAAATGTGTATAGTTGAAGTTCGTTTTCTCAGTTCTTAACAAATTGAAAGTCCTAACAAGATCGAGTTTTTAATTGTTTTTGGTTGGTAAAGTATTTGGATATTCTATAGCTAATTCAAACAAATCCTTGCTAAAATGAAAAATACAGTCTACTTATACGTAAAACAAAGTGCACACACCAAGTATTTATTCAATTAAATGCTCTAATGTAAATTCTACAAAATATAAGGACTGAAAATGTAAATTCAATGAAAAATTAATGCCAAAAATACTAAGTCAAAAAGTCTAGGGACTATATATGCAAAAACAGTTAACTATATGGACTAAATGTGAAAATTTATCAAACAAAGTAACTAAATTTTAACTGACTTGAAAACTAACTAACCAATTTTAAACAAACTTGAAAATCTGAGGACTAAACTTTTTCAAAACCTAATTACTTGGAATTTTAGCCTGTTATGGAAACTGCTAAACAATTAAAGGACTAGAATGCAATTTCCAAAAGTTATTTAACAAAAATGGGTTTAAGAACAAAATAAGCTCGTTTGAGCTCGTTTCTTGACCAAATAAGCTCAAACCACTTTCAAAAGTCTTAAAATTGAAATTAAGCTAGGCTTGTCAAAGGAAATAAGCTGAAACTGGCTAGAACTCTTATAAGCAATTTCAAATAAGCTCAAAATAAGCTATCTAATAAGCTACTCATGCACAACTTGATTTTAATGAAGAAACTTGTTAAACAGCTCACAAGAAGAATGGGAAATCTAGTTTCAAAGAAAATGATCCAGTAATAAGCTCAAAATTGAAAATAAGCTAAAATGAGCTTATGTTGACTTTTGTTGACCAAAATTCCAAAATTCTGAAAATCTCAAAACTTATCAAGGAAAACTTTTTGGATTGATTTGTGAAAGAAAATTAGCAAGTTTCTGAAATGGAAATGCCAATATGAGAAATCAGTCCATCTTTTTATCACAAGGAATGACAAATGCTCAAGTGCTTAATGATTTGCTTATTTCACACTCAAAACTAGATACTGTAGAAATTCCAGCTACACACTAAAACTACATATGTTGAGTGATGATTAGAAGCTAGTTTGAAAGAATTTCATCCAAAATTAAAGAAATGCCAATGTTTTGAAAATCACTACTTTCTGAAAACTTATTTAACAAGAACTGACCCAAACTTTTGTGTGTGCCAATTGCCTTTTTGACTAAAGAACTGACTTGAAAATGACTGAAATCATTATGCTATGATTAGATAACTGAAAAAGAACTAGAATTGGCAAAATACTAACACTTGAAAACAACTTGCAAGCTAATTCCAAACACTACTTTACTGAACTCTAACAAACTTTAATGAAAGGATTTTAAGCAATTGGCTATACTGAGTAAAAAGTAATATCAGACTAAGTTTTATAACTAGAATGAAGTGAAAATGACCCAAAAGAAAACAATTTAACAGGCTAGAACTCAATATGATCTAATAAGCTGAAATGACTGATAAAGCTGAAAGCAGAACAAGTATAAGGCTAATGAGCAAGAATTAAGCTACAATTAAGCTACTAAAATACTAAGATCAGATCACATACTAGCTAAACACATTTTATCATGCATTCAATCAAGAATTAACTAGGAATTGAACAGGCAGACAACACTTTAGTGGAACAAGAACTCAGAACTTGAAAGCTTCTAGCTTAGGCCTCCATTGGGGAGTAGAGAAGTGCTGAGCTTTCTAGCTAGTGCTAAACCACCACCTTAGCACTAGAATAAACCAAATATCTACTAATCAACAGCTACCATCATCTAAATCTCCATTAATGAACTTGAAATCTTCAAAATCAACTAGGATTGGAACTGGATGAACAGAACACTCCAACAGCTACAATATCTCCAAAACTTAGCTAATCATGATCAGATATGATCACAATGAGCTAACAGTAACTCAATGAGAACAAGATTCAAGGTATGAACAGTAGATGATAGAGATGAATGTGAATTTTATTTATTGAATTGGAAAAGTGGTTACAAAGCTGGTAAATTGGTTACAACTAATAACAGACTCAAGAGATTGTCAGTCTCTTGAGTTGTTAAGCTAAAATTAACTGAGTTGAGAGAAAACTAAAAAGTGTGTGTGTTTTCACACTTTTCTACATTACAAGAAATGAAAGCTATCTAGGGTATTTATAGAATGCAGATGAGAGTTGGTGAGGGAGTGACGTGTTGCATCCAATCCCAAGCTTCCACATGGACAATTCTGCTTGATTGAATTTTGCAGGTGAAGAATACTTTTAGGGATTTTTGATTGAAATGATTTCATGTTAATTGAGATGTTGGGTTGTATTTGTCTCTTGATTTTGATCAACTTTGATGTTTATAACTTCTTCTGAAATGCATTCTAGCTCAATCCCGTCCCTGGGTTCTTTGTTGAAGAAGATGAACACGTGTCCAGTTGTGGTTGGTTAAGAGGGAAGCACACAGATCGTTATCCAATTTGGATAAAAGTGATTATTGCATGGCGTGTTGTTATTGGTGGAAAATGGAAGTAGTGCGCTGCACTGTTGAGATCTTGTATTTAATGTGAAAACGGCGCTAGTGGCACAACTGTCAATCCTTGCCTCTTATTTCTTGACTCCTCGTTGGTTAAGAATAGTTCACACGGATCAAGCACCATATAACTTCCAACAAATGGCAGAATTAACCCCTCAACTTTGGGAGTTTGAACTTTTGAGCTATAATCTTCATTTCTTTGACAATTTCAGTCCTTCAACTTGCATTTTTAAACATTTAAGCCCTTTGACTTGATTGACTTGAGAGTTGACCAGATTTGACTTTGATCTTGACTTTGACAAATTTACACTTTTGGTCCTTCATCTTTGGCAGATTGTCAAGATAGGTCCTTTGTCTTCAAAGTCTTGTCACTTTTGATCCTTCTTTGTCTTTTTCATCCAATTAAGCTTGATTTTCCTTTGTTTGCTTGAAATTGTATCCTTCTTACCTATTTGAGCACAAACAAAGAACATACCACATAATACTGCTTTTATAGCACAAAAGTTAGGTAATTTCCTTGTGTTTTAGGGTGTTTTGTTGATTAATTGATATGAGTTTTTGCTCATATCAATAATCATATGTTTCTTACCAAATTATTTTTATACATGTCTTATGACATATAAAAAAATATGTCGTGACCTATATAGGTAATGGTTTCACCAATCTTGAGTTTTTATAAGTTCATCATATGTATTTATCAAGTGAATGATTATGCATGCAAAGAAAATATAAGTAATTGAAGAAAAGTAAGATTAGTAATACCTTCTAGTTAATGTTACCAAGGAAAGATCAAGAGGACTAAGGAGATTAGTGTTTCAATCTTGAAGATGATGAAACCCTAAAGCAAATCCAAACCGTGACCTAGATTGGTTCAGCTAGGGTTTTTCTTGATTGTTTATGGAGTTCAAGTTGGTAAAGATCTTACCAAATGATTTGGAGTTATGTGGATGAAGACAAGGATCTTGAAGTTAATATGTTCTTGGATGTATATGGATACCTCAATCCGTATGATTGAGAGAGATGGAATGAGAGAGTTGTGAGATTTGGTTTTCATGAGAAATGAATGTGTGAGAGGATATAGGCGGCTAGAGAGAGAGAGAAGGGTGGGGGACAAGATATCTCTTGGGAGGATTCTCAATGCCATGTGTTATGTGTCATTGGCCAAATCCATGCAACCTTTTGATCTCCCTTCCCTTGCCGTGTAGTAGTAAGCAAAGAGAGCAAAGAGTGTGCCAAGTGTGACCTTCTAAGTTGTATGAGTTGAAGCAAGGAGGGTATTATAGTCATTTCCATAGTTTACATGAAAGTGTATGCATGTACTCATGCACATACACGGCTAGACTTGGGCATGGGGTAGAAATGTTTTTAATTTTTGTTAAGTATTGTGTAAAATCACAAATGTATGCATTTTATTATTTGTCCATGTATAAGTACAAGGTAAGTGTTATGTAATTATTAGTAAAAGCATGTAAGTGCATAAATACACATAAGGCTTGTTCACATAATTTCTAGAAATATAGTACATGAGAAAATGTTCTAGGGTTATTGAGTACAAAGTTGTTATATTTTATAATGGTAAAATCATGGATTTTACATTATAAAAGTGTCGTCATTCTCGTTATCACAAGAAATCTCCGATATAGTCTCATCATTCTCACTTGAAGATTTTTTAATGGGGAAATCCCCGAGAATGGATGGTGTATTATGAAGTATGTGCTCGATCTCGGCAAAATCACCATCAGGTTCAAAGAACGAGTCTAAGTGAGCATTCTCTTGGGGATACTTCTCAAAGTTCATACCCGTAGTCTTATAAGTCATTGGATTAGGTTGAAAATACTTTTCTATGATGGGCGGTTTTGCCTTGATAATGGTAACTTTCTTAGCCTTAATAGATTTGGGGCTAGAAGTAGAAGGCACTTCCGTGGTTGACGTTTGAGCCTTGGGTAGGTCATGATCCTTCGGAGGTGGTGATAACGTGTTATCATTGGTCATTGTCGTGATTGAACTAACGTTTTCCTCCGGCATTGGTTTGTCGTCCCAACCTTCGAATAAATCCCAAAATGATTTGTCCATACATTTTCCTAAACCTTTTTCAATTAAATAGGCATACTCTTTGTCGTTAAAATCATCTTCATTAAAACCATTCTTTTTAATATTTTCAAAACATTCAGCAAGTCCTTTATTTTCAAATTGAGAAAGATTATTTCGAAAAAGTATTATTTTGAAATCATTGGTTTTATTTTGGTCTAGGGATTTATCCGCAAAAAATTCCATCTTATCCTCCCCATATCTTAAAGTCAATTTCCCGCCAAAAACATCAATTTAGACTCGAGCCGTCGATAACAATGGTCTAACTAAAAGGATAGGGCCCTTAGGATCGTACTCGTAAATAATGAAATCTATGGGAAACGTGAAGTTACAACTTGAACATATATATCCTCGGCTATGCCAATTGGTTTATCAAGTGTGCAATTAGCTAGCTCGATGACCATGTTCGGGGGGGGTAAGATTTGGCAATTTCATCCATTTTCAAATTGAGAGAGGCATGAAATTAATGCTAGCACCGAGGTCGGCTAGTGCTATGCATTCCTCAATCTCGGGACATTCACAAGGAATGAGAAACCGACCCGGATCTTCTTGTTTCTTAGGCATATCCTTATTAGGATTTCTTAGAAAAACCGCGACACAAGTTTCCTCAAGGTGCACTTTGGTTAGGTAAACGAAACTCTCTTTTTGAACGGTGGATGGGATATGAGATACACAAGAGGGTTTAGAAGTAGAAGGAGAAATAGTAGATTTAGAAGAAAAAGAATGTGTAATCTCATCCATGGTCGCCACCTTCTTCCCGACCTTAGAACATGAAGACGTCTTTGAAGTCGAGGGTTGAGATGAATGCATAACCGTAAACCCATTAAGGGGAAGAGGATTGATGATTTGGTCATTAACATTCTCGAACCCTTCATCAAAAAGTGGATTATGATGAAAAAAAGGCTCATAAACGGAGTTCGAGAAGGTCATATAAGTGTCGTCATTCTCGTCATCATAAGAAATCTCCGACATAGTCTCATCATTCTCACTTGAAGATTTTTCAATGGGTAAATCCCCGAGAATGGATGGTGTATTATGAAGTATGTGCTCGATCTCGGCAAAATCACCATCGGAATCAAGAAAGAGTCCAAGTGAGCATTCTCTTCGGGAGATTTCTCAAAGGTCACACCCGTAGTCTTATAAGTCATGGGACTATGTTGAAAAGACTTTTCTATGATGGGCGGTTTTGCCTTGATAATGGTAACTTCCTTAGCCTTAATGGATTCGGGGATAGAAGTAGAAGGCACTTCAATGGTTGACGTTTGAGCCTCGGGTAGGTCATGATCATTCGGAGGTGGTGATAACGTGTTATCATTGGTCTTTGTCGTGATGGAACTAACGTTTTCCCCCGGCATTCATTTGTCGTCCCAAACTTCGAATAAATTCCAAAATGATTTGTCCATACATTTTCCTAAATCTTTTTCAATTAAATAGGCATACTATTTGTCGTTAAAATCATCATCATTAAAACCATTCTTTTTAATATTTTCAAAACATTCATCAAGTCCTTTATTTTTATATTGAGAAAGATTTTTTCGAAAAGTATTATTTTGAAATCACTGGTTTTATTTTGGTCTAGGGATTTATCCGCAAAAAATTCCATCTTATCCTCCCCAAATCTTAAAGTCAATTTCCCGCCAAAAACATTAATTTAGGCTCGAGCCGTCGATAAAATGGTCTTCCTAAAAGGATAGGGCCCTTAGGATCGCACTCATAGTCGGAAATAATGAAATCCACTGAAAACGTGAAGTTTCCAACTTGAAAAATATATGTCCTCGGCTATGCCAATTGGTTTATCAAGTGTGCAATTAGCTAGCTCGATGACCATGTTCGGGGGGGGGGGGGGGGGGTAAGATTTGGCAAATACATCAATTTTCAAATTGAGAGAGGCATGAAATTAATGCTAGCACCGAGGTCGGCTACTGCTATGCATTCCTCAATCTCGGGAAATTCACAAGGAATGAGAAACCGGCCCGGATCTTCTTGTTTCTTAGGCATGTCCTTATTAGGATTCCTTAAAAAAATCGCGACACAAGTTTCATCAAGGTGCACTTTGGTTAGGTCAATGAAAATCTCTTTTTGAACGGTGGATGGGATATGAGATATACAAGAGGGTTTAAAAATAGAAAGAGAAATAGTAGATTTACAAGAAAAATAATGTGTAATCTCATCCATGGTCGCCACCTTCTTCCCTTCGACATTAGAACATGAAGACGTCTATGAAGTCGAGGGTTGAGATGAATGCACAACCGTAAAGCCATCAAGGGGTGGGGGTAATCACACGACCATGAGTTCCATGAGAAGGTGTGGCTTTAACTTGTTCCTTCAGATTGGGGGATCACTCGACGGTTTGTTCATTATAGCCGAAAGCATGTTCTCAAGTCTACTTTGATTTTGTTTAGTTTTATTGTTTTGACCTTTCAAAGTATTGGAAAACTCATTTTCAACATACCAATTTGGTTTTCTAATCTCTTCATTTTAACCTCATTTGATTTCATGTAGTTTTGGAAATCATTAGACTCATTTTGATTTTGATTAAAACCTAGGTTTTAATTCCCTCCATTGTTAAAATTTCCCTTGATTGTTGTTTTGAAAATTCAAATTTTGACTTTGATTTTGAAATCCTCGGTTTTGATTGTTGTTGTTAAAACCTTTGATTTTGAAGTCTTGAAATTTTCCCTTGATTAAATCCTCCTTGATTATTATTTCCTTGAAAATTGTTTTGACGATTTTGATTATAATTGCCTTAATTAAAACCTTGTTGTGATGGGCCCGCGTTGTTTTGATATTGATTGTAATATCCAGAAACTGCATTAACGCTCGACGTTTGGCCATCCGTAGTCGCACATTTGTAATAATTATGAGACCCACCATAAAACGTACACGAAATCTCAACCGCATTCGCCATAGTGGGAGCGTCTTTTCTCTTTAATTCATACAACAAGCTCGTAAAAATATCGGTTAATTTGTCGAGCATAACTAATATGGGAAACATTGGCAACACTCAGTGTGCTATGAAGTTGGAAGATTTTTGCCCTATTCTCGATGATCATTAACGTGTACCTAGGATTTTTACACAAAAAGTTGCCACCTGCGGCGGAATTTAACGAATCTTGCTCGTGGGGATTAAGACCGTTATAAAAAGTGTTGATTTGGTGCAACTTGGTAAACCCGTGATGAGGACATTGTCTAAGAAATTCCTTAAAACGATCACACGCCTCTCTAAACGATTCTTTAGGTTTTTGGGTAAACCTCGTGATCTCGTTTATGAAAAACGTAATTTTAGACGGCGGGAAAAATGATTAAAAAATTTGGAAACGAGATCGTCCCACGTCAATATGAATGGAGGTGGTTCTTTCTCGTACCAAATTTTGGCGGCTCCATCGAGAGAATACAAAAAAGCATTAGCTTAATTACGTCATTAGGGACTTCCCTAAACTTACAAGTAGCCGTAAGACGAACAAAATTCTAAATATGATCATGAGGATTATCCTTCTCATGACCATGAAACTTAGTTGCTTGAATTAATGATAAATTCTCGATTTGATTTCAAAATTATCCGTAAGAATATTGGGAATCACGATCGCCTCTCCATAACCCTCGGTGGGTGCTTGGAGTAACTACATCATCGTACGATTATCCGCCACCGCTTCTTGAGTTTCAACAACAATATTAGGAATCTCGGGTCCAACTTCTTGTCTTGGTTGACGTTGTTCTTGATTCCTTTGATTACGATTACTTCGAACCGTCACGTTGTTAAAATCTGGAGTGGGATAATTGGTCTATCGAGTGCGCATGCACTGACGAAGAAAATAGATTAACAAAGAAGATTCTTTTTATTTTTGATTTTTCAATTTTTTTGGTATTTTGGTGTATTACGTAGATTAACAAATCCACAAAAATCTCTCCTCAAATCAAAGTCTAGATTAGAGAATCCATAGGAATGAAAGTAATTACGTTGAGTAAAAACCTTCGTTCGACTTTGAAACGTTGGTTGCAAATCAAAACGTTTCGAGGATTAAATAATATAAGAAAATTAATTAAGATTAATAATACTTTGGTTGGCAAACCTTTAAAATGTCCTCACTTTCAAAGTATGCACAAGCAAGCGGAGAAACGAGGCGGCGCGAAGCACTTAAGAGCATTTTTTCTGTAGGTTGTATTTTATAACAACCGCCTTATACCCACCTTAAAGTTTGTACTAATCGAGATTAAACCTATTAAGAGTATTTATCTATTTTCCCTTTAATTTTCTTTGATCGATACCACCAAAAAATTTTGGACCGATAATAAGTGGGTGAGTTTTCACTCTTTTGGAGATATTTTGAATTTATTGTGCTACGTAAGTACAATATAGTATTAACAAAGAAAAGCGAAAACAATTTTGTTATAATTAGAGTTCTAATTACACTATTTATTTTATGGCTAATAATATAAGAAAATAAAAGCAAGTATTCATAATTTGTACACTTCCCAAAATGGAAGGTCAAAAGCGTAAACTACTCAACAAACAAGTATAATGACACCAACACAAATCACCTCCGGCAACGGCGCCATAATTGATGTAGGATTTTACAACACTTTCAGGAAAAAGTATGTGTAAATGGTAAGTATTAAGTAGATAAAAACGTAAATATGTAGTCGAAAACCGAAAGTCTAGATTGTTCCTAGCGAGGTGATTGTTTAGGTGCCAATTAAACGAATTTGTATTAGTTATGTTCTTGGAATACAAAATGTTTAAAAATAAAAGACGAAACTACACTACGACGGATAAAAACTAAAATCGAATTCCGTAGGCACGCAAAACGAGGGAAAATAATATCACCAAGTGGCCTAGTGGTAAGGTCCTTGACTCTCAAACACGAGGTCAAGGGTTCAAACCTCACTAGGTGTGTACACTTGGGGGTGGCCACGGAGGTTCACCTGCGACGACTCCGGGCTATCCAAAAGGGTAGTCGCTCTGGGATTAGTCGGCTCGCAATGTCGAGTCGGAAACCTAGGTATACCCAAAAAAAAATATTCAAAAATATTTATTAAAAAAACTTTCAAACTAACTACTTTTTACCTAAATAATTCAAAAATGAAAATAAAAATTCCCAAAATGGATTTTGGGCATTGAAATGGGCTAAAACCCAAAACAACCAACCTTAATGGCCAAAAAGCCAAATAAAAACATTTGAGAAAAATAAAAATGTAAAAACACAGACTGAATTAAAATTTAATTTTAAGCAACTTTTCCTAAAGGCCCAAAAACCATAAATGAGCTTATCACTCACTTATAAACAATAAGCTAGCTTAATGGGCTTTTAAAAGCCCATTAAGCTCAAAGCTTATAGCCATAAGCTATAAATAAGAACACCTTAGTCTTTTCGGATAACTAAGACAATTAAAAAGAAAATTTGAAAAAGATCAACTAATAAGCTCAAAATAAGCTCAAATAAGCAAAAACAAAGAGAGGAACAATTCGACTATGAACTAACTAGAACTATTTATACAACAAATGAAGGAGATACAAGTGAGAAACCCTAGCTCTATGCAATCCCTAAATTGCCCTTGTGATCTTTAGAATATGCTTTGATTCCCTCTTTTAAATTTTATGGTCAAAATGGTGTCTTGTGATCTCTTCCATGCCCCATGTGATGTTTGAGCTATAAAACTTGATCATAGTCGTTGGTTTGGTGTGGAGAACAATCAAACAATCTCGGATGTCCAAAGCACTGTCACTGTTTATCTTCTTGTTCTTGAACATGTGAGGAATCTTGGCGTGTAACACTTGTGGGGTAGGCTAGAACTGATTCAACCATGTGGGAATGATATATGGTAGGCGAGAATAAAAACCTCCAATGTTAATTGGGATTCTATTTTGGGGAGGGTTTTATTGATACTGGAAAAGGTATTAGGGTTTAGGGTGATATATAGTGCCATCAGATCTCTTTTAGGTATAAAAGTTGTGTTAACTATGCAATTTATTTTTAAACTTTGGTTATTTAGTAATGGGTAAAAACTTGGGTTGTGGTATGGGCTTGGTTTGGTGTTGGGTAGAACCGAGTAACAAGTTTGAGAATAGAGCAATATTAGTCCCTTCATTCATCTATTTATAAATGGCTCTTTAATCCCTGGCTTAGTTAACATTCATTCAAGTGTATTAATATTCATTAACACTTTATGAATTGACAATTTCAGTCCTTCTAGCTGGTGAAAAAGTTTCCAATGACTAGTTTTGCAATATTAACTTTCTTTAAGGGCTATTGTTGACATTCTTCAAACTTTAGGGACCTCTTGGTTTTATGATATTAGAGGGGTATAAAGTGACAATCTTTAAAACTTGAGGGATCCCTTGGTACTTTATGATATTGAAGGGGTATAAAGTGACAATCTTTGAAACTTGAGGGACCATTCTTGTACATCTTCAATTCTTCAAGGGTAAAATGGTAAATTCACATCCGGCTTTGGTTCTTTTGTACAACTTCATTTTTAAAGTGTTCGTTTTTGCTTGATTTATTGATTTTCAAGTGAATTCTCGATATCCGTGCCTGTAGACACACAAATAAACAATACAAGGGTATTTGGTATGTTTTTGATGATATTTTATCCGTTTTAAGCCCTACTTGAGGTATGAAAACATGTATAATATGAGTCTCATCAAGTGCTCATGAGCATTTTATATAAAGGACTGAAGCACGCCTCATCAAAATCTATGAACTTAATAAGCTAGATGAGCTTTGACTTGACACATGTCTTACATCTTGGATGGTAGTATTTATAGTACTATAGCTTGCACATGCGTATAGACTTAGTAATGAGTTAGGCTTGACTATCTGTCTTAATGGCCTGAAACTAGACTAGATTAGCTTAAAGTCCAAGCCCGTAATTCTCGACTAGCCTATTACAACATAAGAAATAAATGACTAATATTACATAAATGACTTATCTAGAACTAATATCCTTAATGAATGAACTTCCTTGTTCGACTCAATATTTTAAGGCTAACAATCTCCCCCGAAGTGAATTTATTGTGACACTCCTTTTTGAGGTTTATGGGATTGCTTTTGTCGTTAAGCTCTTGTGGTCTTGTCCCACATAGATTAAATAATGAAATTGTTGTTTGCTCATATACCATAGCTGATATTTGTCACTCGTTTTATACCACCATGTGAACTTGGAAAAACCATATTAACTCGTAAATTTTATTTGGTAACAAAACATATATATATTAGGGTGCATAATTCTGATTTGGAAAACCTATTTGTTCTTGGTTTTGGTCTTTATCTTCGTTGTAGGCTTGTTTCTTCATGCTTGTTATCTTTGATCTTAAGCATTTTCAGTGTGTTTTAACTTGGTCTTTAAATCGTAGATCTTCAAAGCTTTTTCTTGATTTGTCTTTGTTATCTTCGCCATCTTACGATCTTGTGTCTTCACTTATATGCTTATACTTTGCATCATCTTGAAATCTTGCTAACAATCTCCCTTTACAATCTTTGTCTTGATAATCTTGATATCTTTAAGGAAGATCAGAGTTGCAAAAGTCTTTGTCTTTGTTTGATCCTGAGCTTTCTTGATTCTTGAATCTTGATGCATTTAGTATGTCTTTGTAGCTTGAGCATGATCATGTGGTAATGATACGACTCAGCTGGATTTAAGGTACAACCTCGAATGATAGCATCGGCTTTCATATTTTTTCCGTCGGCTAATTCTACGGTGTAGTGGGGGTCTAGAACTGATGGGTTGACTTCTAATACATTACTAAATTCAGTCGATATAAAACTTCGGTCTGCTCCGGTGTCAAAGAACCGGGGTAACAGCATTGGCTTGACAATCACGAGCAAAATGGCCTGGTTGACCACATTTGTAGCATCCATGACACTGACCTCCAACAAGATGGTGATAGTTTCACTTTGGGCACTTAGGCTTGGAGCCTGCGTAGTTCCTGGTGCTGGTTGTGGGGATAGTACCGTAAACTTGCCCAATATCCTGTCTTTTAGGAGGCTGCTGATGCTGGCTACGGAAGTTTTCATCCGACTTCTTTTTGTTCTCCGTTTGCCTTTCCGTCAGGTTACGGGCTCATTTGTTGATCTGTTCAGTTGCAAACTCCATAGCACTTTCGACAGTAGTGGGTCGTGATGCAAGCACGCTGTCATGTATGGCGTCAGGGAGTCCACTGACATACTTCTCAATCTTTTCTTCCCTTTGAGGAAACATTCTGATACACATCAGGATTAATTCTTGGAATCTTTGGTTGTATAAAATGATGTCATTTTTCTTGCACTTAAGATCCCACAGTTCAATCTCTAATTTCTTCATTTCACCTCTTGGGCAGTACTTTTCAGTCATTATCTCCTTAAGGTTGGCCCATGTGAGAGTATAAGCAGCATCGTGCCCAAGGGTAGCAACAACTGAGTTCCACTAAGTAAGGGCACTCTCAAGTAATGTGCAGGTGGCGAATTTGACTTTGTTCTCATCAGCACAGTTACTGATGTGGAATACAGTCTCCAACCTTTCAAACCATTGCATTAGTTCCACGACTCCTTCCTTTCCTCGGTAGTATGAGGGTTTGCATTTCAGGAAGTTGGGGTAATAGCAACCCCTGTTGGCATTGTTTCTGCGTGCATTAAGGTTTTGACCATCGTTCATGTTTCGGTCAACTCCTCTGGCTGCCATAGCTGTGGCGATGTGTCACACCCCACCATGGCGGAATATGGGACGCGACGTATGGATATCATCACAACATGGCGTGTCTATAGAGATAACTAAATGAAATAAGAAATGTCATAAAATGGTGACACAAATGTCATGACAATATCTCAACAAAGCAGGAGTCTAGGCAAGTAGGTAACAGTCCTACCTCTTACCCAAGACAAACAATACATAAACAAGCGAACATATAGGTGTCAACAGTATCAATTATTAAACAAACAAAAGAAACTAAGAAGGAACGGGGATCTCCTTCTAAATGCATTCCTACGCAACTCCAAATCCTAGCCACTTCTATTCTCAAGCTTAACCACATTCTCACCTGAAAGAGACACTAAAACACGTCAACATAAAGTTGGTGAGAGTCATAGGTTTAGACTCCAACGCCAAAATCAAACCATAAGCTGTGAACAACAACCACTAACAAAATAACATATGGACAATGTGATACAAACATGCATTAACAACTAATATTCAAGATTTAACAAACCAAACCAAATCCAAGGCTCCCAGCCCTACCAAACATCATGGTCCCATAGGCACCCATACACCTATGAACCAATCCCAAGGCCCCGCCTTGTCATTATACATTGGTCCCGTAGATGCTCACACATCTATGTACCTCCCCAAGGCCCCGCCTTGTCAACATCCCCTTGGTACCAAGTCAAATCACAAAACAATCATGAATCAGTTAGCAGTTAATCACATAAGTATGCACAAGTCCATCACCAACACAAAACATTCATAGCATAATTTATAAAAACAAGACAGTGTCTCTTCCATCCCATCTGGAAGTCAAAATCATTATAAGATATGGGACTATGAAACTCACCTGATTGAGCTTCTCCAAAAGTCCGCGCACTAGCAACAAGCTAACAAACAAAAGCACATAATCAAAACATGAACCAATCACTAAGATGGCTCATCAACCTATGATGGACATCTAACCTTCTCCCATATATATACCTCATTTATATGCTCTAAACATCTCATTACACCCCTCTATAAAGCCCTTAACTCAATTTACTTCATAACCCGTCCCGTTAACATTTTACCCAAAACAGCCCCAGTTTTTAGGTCTCCAAACTATAAGCCAAACGCCCACTTAAACATACCCATGATCTCTGTAAAGGAAAAACTTATGCCCTTACATATGTTAGTTAACTCCTCCTTTTTGTCCTAACCTTAAAGCTACTGTTAAGGCCCCGATATATATACATATATATATATATATATATATATATATATATATATATATATATATATATATATATATATATATATATATATATACTTTTGTCTATCCGGATTTTATTGATTTTGAACATACAAAAAGTTTGTTATGATTAGGGGGTCTTACCCTAACCCACAATCTTAGACCCAATGCAGATACCTTCTATAATATATAAACCAACTCCCATGTTCGTTTGAAAGTCCCAATGCAACCCTAAGTACCCCAAACAACCCAAAACTTAAAAAGAAAACATGCTGATTTCAAAACTGTTTTGACCTCCGACTGTTGTAACCTGTTTTTGACCCACTTCCCGGCCTCCAATTTAGTTCTCGTTTCTTGCATTTAAAAGGCACTTCAATTACCTTTCCAGGGATACTTGGATCGCAAAATAAGAGTTTGTAGAACTCCCTATATGATCAAAACAATTGACCCTAAATTCTGCCCAGTTTTTAAAAACGGGTTTAATTAAATTAACCTAATTAATTACCCATAATCCCACTAATTACAAGCCCTAATTTATTTAATCATTATAATATCATTAATATATCATTAATATACTGTTTTTAATTTAAACCCTAACCTAAATCCATCATAATATGATTAAAGAAAACATTAAAATAATTTAATTGAAAAGGGATTTGAAGGTTTTACCTTAAGATTAATGAAAGATAAAATTTTTATGAAGAACCCTAAACTCTCTCCTTAAACCGTCGACTATAATCTCCAGGGGAAAATAATTATGTTTTTGATTTAGTTGAAAACCATATATAGTGTACACAAGAATTCTAGTCCAAATATAAAACTTGTTTCCTTTTTCTTTTGATCGGCCTAAACCGACCCAACACCCTTTTTTTTCTTTTTATTATTTATTATTATGTTACTAATATTACCTTAATTTACCTTAATTTATTTCAGCTCCTAAAACTTCCAAAACCTCAAAACCGTAAAACCAGTCAAATTTACGCGTTTTACCGTAAAAGACGTAAAATATACAGTTTTAAAAATATCTCAAATTTTGAAATAAACTTTATAACTAAGTCATAAATGACTTGAAACCATCCCGAAAAATACTCACATGACTAATTACCTCATTCGAGACCTCTAAATGCTAAACCGTAAATCGTAAAAATACGATTTTCTATAATACATATACGTATACGTAAACCACTAAATAACACCATCTCGTTTCATAGTCACTACCATATGAGCTCATGAACATGAAATCATCACACATAGTTTCACTCACAAGGTACCCCGTATCGGAAACGATATCCAAACCACAATCTATACACACCAATTAGCACATACACACGTAAAGACACGTAACTAGCACAAAATAAAACTAAGTGACGAACTTCAAAACCGCGGTTGTCACACGATGCCCTCATTAATCATTAACCTAAGTTGAGCAGCAATGACATTTTGAGTAGCTTCGGTATGGTCGGTATTTGTTGCATTTGAGGTTGTTGCATCGTTGGGGTTCGATCGAGTAATCGCCATTTGTCTATAATCATACACAAGATGAGATCATTAGTTTAAATGTTAGTACAGTTTTTATATTAATTGCAGGGGGAAATTTCATGCATAGATTTCATAACAAATTGGATAACCTCTCAAGATTTCATAATATAATACAACACATTATAGATATAACAAAAGAAAGTGATTACATGCCATTTCTGTAAGAAATTAAACATACATCAAGCATAACAATTCCAAGTCAAAGGCTCAACAGGCCTTGTCCAGGGTAGTGGTACACACAGTCTTAAGTACATCATATCAAAACACCTATTCGAAAGAGTACAGTACAATGATAGGACATAAAAGCTGGAAGAAAATAAAAGTACAAAAGGTCCTATACCATGATAGCTGTGATACAACCCAAAAGCTTATCATGATGTACAAGAAGTCTAGTACATCTACTCTAATCCTGCCTAGCAGGTCTGCTGGATGGGGTTGGTGCTGGTGGGGCTGGTGAAGCTGTAGGTGCTGACCTGGTACTCTGCAATGCCTGAACTGCCAATCGGGTCTCCTTAAGCAGACGGACTGCAGTCAACAACTAGGATCGAAGTCTGTCAACTGCTCCTTGGAGATAGGTGGTCTCTGCAGTCACTCCATCATGTCGTATAACTGCAAGGTAAAAGAAGGTGGACAAGGACTGCTCCTGTGCAGTGAGAGTAGCATGGGTCTGGTGTTGAAAGCCCTCCAAGGTGTGAATATGCTTATGGAGACAACAGGTCTCCTCCAGCAACCACTGTAAGGCCTCATCGGTCATGGCCCGAACACCTCTGGCTGCTTGGGCTTCTACCCACATGGTCCAGGAGAGAGAGTCTATACGCTCATGCACGACAGTGTATCCCGCCTGGCCTGCTGTCAACAGGTTGTGGACATCCGACATGTCCTGCTCCTGGCGTGCGGCTAGAGCGGCAATCTAGGCTTGGACCGTATCAGGATGTCCAGTCCCAAAACCCTCTCCGACTTCAAAAGTGGAGTCGGGAGTAGCCTCATACCTCCTCTTACGAGGAAGTAGAGACCCGGGAAAGTAGCCCTGATGTAATGATGGTGGTGCTAGAGGTGGTAGGTCGGGAGTCACCTGGTCCTCCTCCATAGTGGTGGGGACCGGTGTAGCTGATGGCGGAGCAGTGAGAGAGTCATCAGGAAATACAGCTCCTACAGTCTGGCTGTCCTCAGAATCTGAGGCCGACAGCCATCCACAGCGTACAAATCGTGGTGACGTAGAGATAGCTGGAGCAGGGGCCACCTCTGGTAGAATAGTCGGAGATGCAACAGGTGGAGTCATGATACTCTGAAAATAGTATTATTTTAAGTTCGACGTAAGTATAAGCTTACAAACAAAAGAAAAGATTTTGGTTACAAGTTTATAGTGGATACCCTTTTTAAACATACAACGCAATGTTTTAAAGTTACGTTAATACTTATAAGATTAATTAACCAGATTGTTAATAATCAATGCACACTTAGTTCACATAATATATATATATATATATATATATATATATATATATATATATATATATATATATATATATATATAATATATATATATATATATATATATATATATATATATATATATATATATATATATATATATATATATATATATATATATATATATATATATATATATATATATATATGCCCTACGTTCTACATGCTTAACTAATAGTCCTAAAAAGATTTTTGTTTAGTTATAGTTCAGTTCAAATAAAAAAAAATTATTTTTATTTTATCTAAATTGATCTGGTTCTCTATAACTATCGCTCTAATACCATTCTCTGTGACACCCCGGGTCGGGTCAAAGGCAGCGGAAATAATATTTGGATGTCACAAGGGTGGACCGATAGAAAATAGTACATAGAGAATAGGATAAAAGATTATCCAACATATATTACATGAACAGTGTTAAAAATTGTTATTAAAATTGTCTTAACATAATCATAATAAATTGTTTGTTTTTTCCCAAGTAGAATCCCCTGACGAGTCCTACAATGCAGACTATTATGATGCTTGAGTCCATGCACACACCACGTACTAGCTTCATTTTCCTGAGAAAAACATGCTTAGAGGGTCAACATAAAGTTGGTGAATTTACATGTTTAATAAAATAAGTTTGGACAGTAAACGATCAAAGTAGTAGTAATGCACAAAGCATTCATACTAAAAGGTAATTACATTCCCTATTGCCAAAAACTGAGGCTTAACTCCATGGTTCTTAATAGATGAGAACCCCGTTGCCTTACAAAAGGGCTCCCAATTCCAGTTCCAACATGGTATACATCTGTTGTCCAGGCCAAGGCACAGTGAGCGCTACTCACCCAGATGGGGATCGTCAATCCCAAATAGATCTATTTATAATATTCGGGCAATTGCAATAATTTTAACAGTTTCTACAATAGGCAATCGTAATCAAAGTTTATACATTTCCGTTTATGTCTATAAAATAAGTTGCATGTTTTCTCCCCCATAGAGGAAAAATTTATCAATATTTTGTGTGGGGCTGTAAACTCACCTTAGTGTCAGTAATAGATGTGCAATAAAAGAAATCTAGGTAATGCTCACGTCACAGTCAACTGCCTAATTAAATAGTACAGTCTCAGTAAATAATGCAGGAAACGTATGTGCATGCTTATACAACTTTTAGATAGTTTATTTATATTACTGTGTTTATTTAAGTAAGGTAGTACAAGTATTAATAACGTCCAATTAAATTTGGTAACAAATTTCCTGTTTAAGTAAAAGTGTTTTACTTATAATTTTGTATAAGTATACTTGTATTTAATTTATATAAATATATAATTTATACAAGTTATTTTATATAGTAAAATATAAATATTTTATTTAATTTAAAGTCCCCAAAAGTTTCCAACATTTACTAAATAGTTTATAAGTTACAAGTTTAAGAAATTACGGTTAGTCCTTATAGTTTAAGATTTATTCAAGTTTTACTAATTTAAATGGAATAAGGGTTTTAGGGTTTGTTTAAGTTTCGGATATGTGCAAAACTAGTCCCTCCATATTTTATTAAAGTAAAATTTTCGAATCTTACACTTTTAGTACTTAGGGCTTGTAATACTTTCGGGTTATGGCAAAAATAGTCCCCTAGTTATAAGTAGGTTTTATAACTTTCATTAAATGACAAGAATAGTCCCTAGGGCTTCTAAATGTTTCGGCTTATTACATAAATAGTCCTTAGGGTTATAAAATTATAATTTAATTTTAGGAAATTTACAAAAATGGTCCCTAGGGTTTAATAAGTCACGAATGGAATTAATGAACCCTTAAACTTTTGGATATTTACAATACTAGTCCTTGTATTTAATGTTTTATCAAAACAAGTTTCAAATGTCACAGTTTTAATCCACAAGTTTTATTAATTTACATTTTTAGTCCAAAAGTTTTTATAAGTTATATTTTTGTTATAAACTTTATTTAAGTATTAAAATACCAAGTGGGCTTATTAAATGTGTCAAAAGAGTTAATGGGCTATCTAATGGGCCCAAATATATTTTTAAGTCCATTAATAAACTAGGATTAGTTAAGTGGGCTTACAAGACATTAAATGGGCCTAATGGGCTCTTACATATACACGGCTATAATGTATTGGGCTTATTGGGCCTATTTAAGCTTTGGGCTAATTTTGTATGTGCTTGATTAGTCCATTAATAATACTTAACCATTTATCAAGGTATAGAATCTATGGATTTTTACAAGCTTATTATTGGTTTATAATAATTAAGTCAAGATCTCTAAAATAGAGAGTAAAACCCACAACATGTTTTTATTTGGTGTGTTTCAAATAAGATCCAAGTTAGTTATAGGTTGCATGTTAGTCATAAGCCTTAATATAAGCTTATAACCCACGGCTATAATTATTTATAGTATAACAAAATAAGTCCAAGCTTGATATATGCTTGCGTGTAAGTTTAAAGTCCTTAAATGATATCTAGGTTGTTTACAAATTTATAAGTCAACCATAAGTTCACAAGGAACTATATAGCCCACGGCTATATCAATCTTGGTGTTCCAAAATGTGATTTAAGCTTGCTATGTTCACAAATAATTTACAAAGTCCAAAATAAGATCTAGACTTATTACAAGTTTACAAGTTCATCACAAGTTCAAAATGAACTTATATAGCCCACGGCTATATTATTTTCCCATGGGTTTTCATTATAAGATCTATGTGTATTACATGATTAAAAGTTAATTTAAAATATAAACATGAGATCTAGGTTTATCATAAGCTTGCGCGTTCATCAAAAATCCAACCATGAGGTTTATAGCCCACAGCTATAATTACTTACATAAAATGTTTTTATGATTTTTACTAGGTCATTTAAACATATACAAGTACATGTTCCTTTATTAAAACATTGTTACACAAACCTTTGGTGTGCACAAAAATAAGTCGTGACCTTTAAGGTCATGGTTTTTCTAGTTTTTGGGTTATACAAGATCACTCATGAGATTAATGTTCATAAGTTAACCAAAATCCAAAAGTAAGACTTATAGCTCACGACTATAAATAAATCCATAGAATGGTTTTTATGATTTTTACCAAGTTTAATATAAGTAGATAATTGAAATGTGTATAGTTGAAGTTCGTTTTCTCAGTTCTTAACAAATTGAAAGTCCTAACAAGATCGAGTTTTTAATTGTTTTTGGTTGGTAAAGTATTTGGATATTCTATAGCTAATTCAAACAAATCCTTGCTAAAATGAAAAATACAGTCTACTTATACGTAAAACAAAGTGCACAAACCAAGTATTTATTCAATTAAATGCTCTAATGTAAATTCTACAAAATATAAGGACTGAAAATGTAAATTCAATGAAAAATTAATGCCAAAAATACGAAGTCAAAAAGTCTAGGGACTATATATGCAAAAACAGTTAACTATATGGACTAAATGTGAAAATTTATCAAACAAAGTAACTAAATTTTAACTAACTTGAAAACTAACTAACCAATTTTAAACAAACTTGAAAATCTGAGGACTAAACTTTTTCAAAACCTAATTACTTGGAATTTTAGCCTGTTATGGAAACTGCTAAACAATTAAAGGACTAGAATGCAATTTCCAAAAGTTATTTAACAAAAACAGGTTTAAGAACAAAATAAGCTCGTTTGAGCTCGTTTCTTGACCAAATAAGCTCAAACCACTTTCAAAAGTCTTAAAATTGAAATTAAGCTAGGCTTGTCAAAGGAAATAAGCTGAAACTGGCTAGAACTCTTATAAGCAATTTCAAATAAGCTCAAAATAAGCTATCTAATAAGCTACTCATGCACAACTTAATTTTAATGAAGAAACTTGTTAAACAGCTCACAAGAAGAATGGGAAATCTAGTTTCAAAGAAAATGATCCAGTAATAAGCTCAAAATTGAAAATAAGCTAAAATGAGCTTATGTTGACTTTTGTTGACCAAAATTCCAAAATTCTGAAAATCTCAAAACTTATCAAGGAACACTTTTTGGATTGATTTGTGAAAGAAAATTAGCAAGTTTCTGAAATGGAAATGCCAATATGAGAAATCAGTCCATCTTTTTATCACAAGGAATGACAAATGCTCAAGTGCTTAATGATTTGCTTATTTCTCACTCAAAACTAGATACTGTAGAAATTCCAGCTACACACTAAAACTACATATGTTGAGTGATGATTAGAAGCTAGTTTGAAAGAATTTCATCCAAAATTAAAGAAATGCCAATGTTTTGAAAATCACTACTTTCTGAAAACTTATTTAACAAGAACTGACCCAAACTTTTTTGTGTGCCAATTGCCTTTTTGACTAAAGAACTGACTTGAAAATGACTGAAATCATTATGCTATGATTAGATAACTGAAAAAGAACTAGAATTGGCAAAATACTAACACTTGAAAACAACTTGCAAGCTAATTCCAAACACTACTTTACTGAACTCTAACAAACTTTAATGAAAGGATTTTAAGCAATTGGCTATACTGAGTAAAAAGTAATATCAGACTAAGTTTTATAACTAGAATGAAGTGCAAATGACCCAAAAGCAAACAATTTAACAGGCTAGAACTCAATATGATCTAATAAGCTGAAATGACTGATAAAGCTGAAAGCAGAACAAGTATAAGGCTAATGAGCAAGAATTAAGCTACAATTAAGCTACTAAAACACTAAGATCAGATCAAATACTAGCTAAACACATTTTATCATGCATTCAATCAAGAATTAACTAGGAATTGAACAGGCAGACAACACTTTAGTGGAACAAGAACTCAGAACTTGAAACCTTCTAGCTTAGGCCTCCATTGGGGAGTAGAGAAGCGCTGAGCTTTCTAGCTAGTGCTAAACCACCACCTTAGCACTAGAATAAACCAAATATCTACTAATCAACAGCTACCATCATCTAAATCTCCATTAATGAACTTGAAATCTTCAAAATCAACTAGGATTGGAACTGGATGAACAGAACACTCCAACAGCTACAATATCTCCAAAACTTAGCTAATCATGATCAGATATGATCACAATGAGCTAACAGTAACTCAATGAGAACAAGATTCAAGGTATGAACAGTAGATGATAGAGATGAATGTGAATTTTATTTATTGAATTGGAAAAGTGGTTACAAAGCTGGTAAATTGGTTACAACTAATAACAGACTCAAGAGATTGTCAGTCTCTTGAGTTGTTAAGCTAAAATTAACTGAGTTGAGAGAAAACTAAAAAGTGTGTGTGTTTTCACACTTTTCTACATTACAAGAAATGAAAGCTATCTAGGGTATTTATAGAATGCAGATGAGAGTTGGTGAGGGAGAGTGACGTGTTGCATCCAATCCCAAGCTTCCACGTGGACAATTCTGCTTGATTGAATTTTGCAGGTGAAGAATACTTTTAGGGATTTTTGATTGAAATGATTTCATGTTAATTGAGATGTTGGGTTGTATTTGTCTCTTGATTTTGATCAACTTTGATGTTTATAACTTCTTCTGAAATGCATTCTAGCTCAATCCCGTCCCTGGGTTCTTTGTTGAAGAAGATGAACACGTGTCCAGTTGTGGTTGGTTAAGAGGGAAGCACACAGATCGTTATCCAATTTGGATAAAAGTGATTATTGCATGGCGTGTTGTTATTGGTGGAAAATGAAAGTAGTGCGCTGCACTGTTGAGATCTTGTATTTAATGTGAAAAC